>BQNB010079349.1:0-13280 GCA_026074375.1 Tanacetum coccineum | reverse complement strand
TTCTGTTTTGCTTGTTCTTTACATGTATGGATTCGTGACGAGATAAACTATGTTTATAAAATGCTTGCTGAATTTATAAAAATCTAGGTCAACTCAGAAAAGTCAAACAGTTTATTAAAATGTTTTTATAAACTTAAATCTTGCAAAACTCGTAACTCATTCGTTTTAATTCCGTTTTTCGAGTTTATTACATGCTTGGATTCCTCATGATAAGTACTATCATTATAAAATATTTCCATTATTTTACCAGGTTTGAAACAGTGGGGATGTTTATAAAATAACTTAAAAAAACACCTTTATACATTTAATTATCGTAAACTTGCAAATGTCATAACTTCTTCGTTATAGCTCGGTTTTCAAGTTCTTTATATGATTACGATCCTTGTAATGTGTACTAATTTAATAAAATATAAAATGAATACATTATTTTTCGAATTCTAACTGAAGGTACCAAAACAATGGGTTTGTTTATGTTTTATATTTTTGGTTTTATAAATCCATTTCTTGAGAAATCGTGTACTAGTCTTTTACCATACTTTCTACCATGAGTCTTACTAATTTTAGGTCCTCTAATTAGTCAATAGTGATTGTCCATTATAAGGTGTCCTCATAATATTTGTACATAAACTTTGTAAGTAATACTTTCAACATAAGTTAATTTACAAACTAACCATATAAATTAATTAGTACTTATATTAAGTGTGTACTTATATTTTAAACATTATTTCACTATATAAGTATATAAATTCGAATTTCATGATGATACAATGTTTCATAAATTCATAAGAACAACCTAGGTGGGGATTAACATGCAAAACAATTATGAAAACATATGTAAATGATAAATGGAAATGTTTAGGGTTTAAATGAACCTTTTAGAAGTGTAGGAGGAACAAGAGCACTAGATAAAACCCTAGAACTTGATCCCAAATTTGAAACCCTAATATGAAAACCCTAGAAATCTTCTTGCTATAACCCTTGTTAAACTAAAACCCAAGCTTCCAAATCAATCCCAAACACCTTAGATATAACTAATATAAATGCTTGAACACTTGTAGCTTTTTAGAATAAAAATCTATATGAAACCCTAATTAATTTAGGTTGAGTCGTGGGTTTTTGTTTGTAGGGAGAGAGTTTTGCTTTGATTGTTTGCTAGTAAATGAAAGAGTGAGTTAGTTAATGTATGACTTGCCTTATATAGCATGAATTAGTGTCTAACCTACCTTAAACTAACCATGGTGAAGTATATGGGTTAGGGTACAATATGTAAAAGCTCTCCTCCTCCCTAGGAGGAGGGAGACGCATGAATGGAGGGAGGGTACATGGGATTAGACTATTTCTAGAGACTTGGTTCAATGTGTACTCTCGTGGGATTTAAGAAAGATACTAGTGGGTTTAAGTGACTTATTTCTTGTATTAAACACTTGGATCCGGTTCTAGGTAGTATAAGAGTAGGAAATGAATTAATTTTTATGTATTAGGTATAAAAGTGGGTGTTTGTTTGAGTATAGATGGGTATTGGTGCTTATGGGTATGCCTAAATGTATTTTATTGCGAAACGTAAGCGTTTTACGTAACCAATAAAAATAAAATAGGAAAAGTTATAAATTATAGTCATAATAATCATATAACACATGTTTGACATAAAATTTAACTTGTTTGGAGTTCGTTTACGTTAAATGTTGATTTTTAGTTTACGCGATTTAACTATACGATAATAATTAAAAGCGAACGCGTAAAACTCTAAAATTAAATAATGGTAATAATTGAGTCTGGAAATGACCTAAAATAATGGGATGTTACTCTATTCCCCTGTTAAAGGAGCCTTGTCTACAAGGCTCAAGATGCGGCACTTGTCGAGGGTGCGGTTTTTATGAAGAGATGCGGATACTTCTTCCGAAATTGATCTTCACGTTCCCATGTGAACTTAAGGCCTCTCCTAGAGTTCCATCGGACTTTAATGATGGGAATACGACTTTGATTTAACTGATTGACTTCACGATCCATTATTTCCACTAGTCATTCAACGAAGTGGAGTTTATCGTCAATGTGTATTTCATCCAACAAAATTGCCAATGGCTCGTCGGATAAACACTTCTTCAGGTTGGATACATGAAATGTGCTGTGAACCCTGCTTAGTTTCCGTAGAAGTTCAATTTTGTAAGCAGCAGTTCCTACTTTGGCTAACACCTTGAAAGGTCCAATGTATCTCGGGTTTAACTTCCCCCATTTGCCAAAACGTATAACTCCTTTTCGAGGTGATACCTTTAACATGACTCGGTTACCAACTTGAAATTCTAAAGGCTTATGCCTCACATCGACGTAACTCTTTTGGCGATCACAAGCGGCTTAAATCCTTTGCTTGGTTTGAACAATCTTCTCGGTTGTCTCGTAAATAAGTTCTGGATCGGTGAGCTGAGCGTCTTCGACCTCGGCCCAACAAAGAGGTGATCGACACTTCCGACCATAAAGTGTCTCAAATGAGGCAGCTTTAATACTAGCATGATAACTATTGTTGTATGAAAATTCAATGAGCGGTAAGTGTCCTTCCCAACCATTCCTGAAGTCTATCATGCAAGCGCGTATCATATATTCTAATGTCTGAATGGTCCTTTCGCTTTGCCCATCAGTCTGCGGGTGGTATGCTGTACTCATATCCAACTGAGTACCCATAGCATTATAAAATGACCTCCAAAATTTGATGTAAACCTAGGTCACGGTCACAAATGATCGAGACTGGTATTCCATGTCTCGTGACTACTTCTTTCAAGTACAGTCTTGCTAGTTTGTCCATAGGGACATTTTCCCTCATTGGTAAAAAGTGTGCAGACTTGGTGAGTCGGTCTACAATTACCCATATGGTATCGTTTCCACTTTGCGTTCTTGGGAGCTTGGTGACAAAATCCATAGTGATATTGTCCCACTTCCATTGAGGAATCTCAGGTTGTACCAATAAGCCAGATGGTTTTTGGTGTTCGGCTTTGACTTTTAAACATGTCAAATACCTGCTAACATAGGTGGCAATATCGGCTTTCATGTTAGGCCACCAATATCATTGCTTCATATCTTGGTACATTTTATCAGAACCCGGATGAACAGAATATTTTGACTTGTGAGACTCATGCATAATTAGAGTCCTTAGATCACCATAGCATGACAACCAAATTCTATTATTCAAACACAGTGTTCCGTCCGTACGCGGTTCCAATTTCTCCCTCTTGGATTTTTTTTCTGGGTCTTCGAATTTTCAATCAGCATACCTCCCACATCTTCAGACTTGAGGTTTTTTGGTTTTCTTGCCTCAGTTTGAGCCTCCAAAATCTGCTTGGGAAGATCCAAACCAATAGTCATAACTAAGGCTCGAACCCGTAATGGTTGATTTTGTTCTTTCCTGCTCAATGCGTCAGCCACTACATTTGCTTTCCCCGGGTGATAACGAATCTCATAATCATAATCACTGAGAAATTCCAACCAACGGCGTTGTTTCATGTTCAATTCCTTCTAGTCAAGGATGTGTTGTAAACTCTTGTGGTCGGTGAACACGGTACACTTTGTCCCGTACAGATAGTTCCTCCAAATCTTTAGAGCGAATACTACTGCGTCTAACTCCAAATCATAAGTTGTATAATTCTTTTCATGAATTTTCAGTTGTCGTGATACATAAGCAATCACCTTTTCTCTTTGCATCAGCACAGCGCCCAAACCTTTGATCGAAGCATCACAGTAAACGATAAAGTCTTTACTTCATTCGGGTAAAGCCAGAATTGGTGCACTACACAACTTCTGCTTGATCAATTGGAAAGCTGCTTCTTCCTTGTCACCTCAATCAAACTTGACCTTCTTTTGACTTGGCGATCTTTGAGAATCTTTCAATGAATCTTTGATAATAACCGGCAAGACCTAAAAATTGACGAATCTCCGTTGCAGTCTTAGGAGATTGCCAATCTTTAATTGACTCAATCTTGGCAGGATCCACATGAATACCCTGACTATCAATCACGTGTCTAAAGAACTGTACTTTTGGAATCCAAAATTCATACTTAGAAAATTTTGCATACAACTCCTCTTTCTTAAGCAATTCCAAGATTAATTTGAGATGTTCTTCGTGCTCTTGCTTGTTCTTCGAATAGATCAGAATCTTGTCAGTAAAGACAATCACGAATTTATCCCAATATGGTTTGCACACCTGATTCATGAGGTCCATAAATACAGCCGGTGCGTTAGTCGAACCAAACGACATAACTTGAAATTCATAAGGTCCATATCAAGTTTTGAAAGCGGTATTTGGGATGTCTTCTTCACGAACCCTTAGTTGATGATAACCTGACCTCAGGTCGACCTTCGAGTATACACTCGATCTTTGAAGTTGATCGAACAAATGATCAATTCTTAGAAGCGGATAACGGTTCTTCACTGTTAGCTTATTCAATTCCTGGTAATCAATGCACATCCGGAATGATCCATCCTTTTTCTTGACAAATAAGACCGAAGCTCCCCAAGGTGAGGAATTGGGTCTTATGAAGCCTTTGTCGAAAAGTTCTTTTAGTTGGTCCGACAATTCTTTCATCTCGGACGGTGTTAATCGATAAGGCGCCCGTGCTACAGGTGTGGCACCAGGTATCAAATTGATTCAAAGTTCCATTTGTCAGGTTGATGGAATACCCGACAAGTCCTTGGGAAATACTTCGGGAAATCTCAAACAATTGGTACATCTTCAAGTCGCTTCCCCTCTGACTTGTCTTCGGCCTCTTTTGTGGTAACATGTGCCAAAAAGACATGACATCCTTTTAGCAAGTATTTTTGGGTTTTAGTACACGAGATGATGTTTAATCGGGATCCGTGTCTGTTGTCACTTCCGTCACCATGAACAATTAATGTTTCATTTCCGTAGGGAATACGAACGATCTTCTCGGCACAAACTATCACGGCATGATACATTGACAACCAATCTATACTAATTATGACGTCAAAACTACCAAGTTCTACAGGCATCAGTTCGATGCTGAATGGATAATTTAGTAAATTCTCTAATGGCGAGCAAATTTGATAGCGAATTGTCCTAGGGCGACTAGTAATGTGTCTCGGCTTTTCAGCTTAGGATTCGGTATAAGATGATGTCGACTTTATAGTGAGATAGAGTAAAGCTCTACCTAGTTATTATGATTATTAGATTGATTCCTTATGATAAATACTTTTTATGGGTACGCACACAAAATTTTTGTTCTTCAGGAATATCAGTATAAATTTTGAATTTTGACAAGAGTTTTAAGGTGACTACTCTCAGCATGGCATGGTCATTCCTGAATTATACATAGGTGATCAGGCTATGTATATTTGAGGTCTAACGATGCGATGCTCATTTTCATCAAAATTGCGTTATGTATAAAGAAATATCGAGGAGTTTTATAAGATGACAAAATGATTCACAAGATGGCTGTAAGGTTGTTGGTAAGATGAAAATAAAATGGTTTGCGAGAAATCGTATGATGGTTTACAAGACAATAGCTAAATGACTCATGGGGTGACAATAAAATAATTTATGTGATGAAAAATGGTTTCATAAGGTAAGAACAAGATAATTCATAAGTGATAGTAACGTAGTTTTCGAGATGATTGCAAAATAATATATAAGATGTCAAGAAGGTAATTCATAAGGTATTCGTGAAATGATTGTGAATAGTATATAAAATGTTAGTTTATTGAACGATGGTACAATAGTTTGTCAACGATAGTAAAATGGTTTATAACATGATAGTTTATCAATCGATAGTAAGGTAGTTTGTTAATGACATCGACTTTGTTTATGAGACGACACTAACATTGTTTATGAGATGGAATCAAAATAGTTTTCAAAGGAATCACGTGACAGTTCATAGCGTAATAGTAAGGAGTTTATGTGGTGGTAACAAATTGTTTATGAATTGATAATAAAATAGTTTTTTAAAGGAAATTGACCATGGAAACGGTTTATGAGGGACAACGAAATAGTTTATTGTGTGATTGTGATATGTTTCGTAAAATCATAATGTTTTAATAAGTAGTTTGCATGAATAAATAGAGAGTTGAAATAAAATTGACAAAGTTTTCATAATACCATAATTTGATAGATAGTTGGGTTCATTGTTTTCCCTCCAAATTACTACATGTTTTCTTAATACTACAAATCTCCAAGACAAGCTAGTACATAAATCTTGAAGCAAGATGTCTATGAGTACTGTCCGAACTGACTAGTCACGAGCTCCTTGAGTTTCCTGAAGTCCTCTCGGTCCTGACACTGGGACTCCTGAACCGCAGCCAACTGCTGCTCCATCTTAACACGAACCTGTCTCCCATGGTTACGAGTAATCTTCTCGATTGCCTCCGTAGCCTTAATCTTAGCACGCAATGAAGCATTCTCTACCTCAGCAATGTCTACCTTAAATCTCAGAGCCGTCAGCTCCTCCTGTATTGGCACTCCTAATAAATGCTCCTATATACCTCGTATAGCCTCCCCGTGTTGGGCTTGTGTCCTTACAACGACCGCTGCAGGAAAAGCAACTGCAACGATGTGCTCTAAGTGAATGATATCCACCCTGATATCGATCGGGTCCCTAAGATTCTCCTCGGCAGAGACAAGAATAGTGGGTGCAACCATAACCTGCACAAGCAAGAGTTTATATAAATCGTCTTTATATGAAACCATGCAGGATGCGTATAGTATGAAAAGTAAACACGATGCAAGATGATGCATGGTGAATGAATATGCACACATGGCAGGGATATGGCAAAATGGAATGCATCATGGTACGAATGGACGATGGTATGAATGAGTGATGGTATGAATGAATGATGGTATGAATGAATGATGGTATAATATCATATAAGATAGATTAATGTTTAGGACCTACGAGTTTATAGTATAATTTGTCTTAAGAAATGTTCTAGTATTTATATGATAACTCTTATATAAATAAGTGTAAAATATACACAAGGTAGGGTATATATATATATATATATATATATATATATACACACACACACACATACATACATACATATATATAAGTCACGTAAGCAAGTAAGCAAGTGGACAAGTAGTGTGTATATACATGAAAAAGTTTGATGTGATGCAATGTTTGTGAAAACAGTTATAGTCTAGGTAAAATATCCAACCTAGTTCTCTATAACCTTGCACTAGATACCAATCTATAACACCCAAAATGGGTTCACAACGGATTATGGGTCTTAAGGTGTTACTTCATAGATCATTAAGTTAAGATATGAGATACGACCTTATATGATTCCGTTTAAGATGATACATTATGATTTAAATAAACTTCGTTTTGTTACCAAAAAGCCTGAAGCTTAAATTGTTCATCCATGAAATTGTAAAGATTTTAAGACATAACAGATATTCCTAAAATGTAATGCACCCAAATCTTTAATGTAATGACTCCAAAATGGTGACCACTGATAAGTGTAAAATACAAATATCCATTTATACTTAAAATAACCCAATTAAACCCAAAACAGCACAAAAATAGCAAAAATATGCTTGTATTTATGTTTTGTGTGTGCAGGTATGGATAAGTCAAAAATCACAAGAAAACAGTCAAAAGCGCAAACACGGACACGAGAATCAGAAGAGTACAAAAAGAAGCCAAAGATCCAAAGCCGAAGCCAGAAAAATCAAGCCTCAGTCAAATCCTAGTCAAACATAGGTCAATAAATGTCAACAAATCCCATTTCCTCTTATTATAAAACACAAGGGCCAAAAGTGCTAATTCCCAAACTGTTCTATAACTAGAAATAAGAGAGAACCAAAAGACAAGGACCATTTGTGTTACAAAGCCAAAGTTTAAACGAGTTTTACCCATTTCAGTTATAAAAAAGGCGGGTAAATCCCATTCACTGTTCATCATCGTCCCAAATGTGCCCTTGGCTCAAAACAAAGGGGTTTTTTAAATTAGAGGGTACAAAGGATAATTCGGTGACAAGGGACGACATGGCTGAGAATTACATCACAAACCCTCCATTGGCCTAATCCATCAAGAAGCTCACGTGGATTTTGAGGAAGCACAATGGAATGTGGGTTTTTGTACTAAAATACTCACAAAAGAAGCACAAACGTCACATCAATGGAATGACACGCTGGCAATCCTCAGGTGTCCACAGCTTGATCAAACGGCCACAAATGAAGCTCAAATGATTGGAGAAATGATTGGCCAGGATTGAAAGATTGGAGGGCAGGGCAAGAGATCCTAGAAGCTTCCTCAAGACCTATAAATAGGGCCTTCCTCTCACACAATAAGAGAGAGTTTTTAGTTTTTTTTATCTAGTTTTTAGTAATTTAGTCTAGCTTAAATTCGTATTTTCTTTAAATGTAATTTTCCTTTTTCAAAGTAATGTAATCAGCTTCTTTAATTAATGAAATTCAGTCTTTAGTATTTTAAATCTCATTTTCTAAGCCCTCATTTAAAGTCATAAGCTACTCATAAGCTCTTTCAGTCTATAAGCTGAAATAGAGCTGTTTGAATTCAGTGTTAATCTTATTAACCTTTAAAACAGTTAAACTATTATGGCATCTTACTTAAATTTGTGCATGTGGTAGGGGATCTTAACTTGGAAGAGATCCCAAGGACTTTACTCTAGCGTATCGAATAAGCTAGAGAGCTTGTAGCAGCCTTTATTGGTCACGCTTGTCTTAGCTAGAGGAGTTGTAAGTTCTCTTTCATTTTCCTTTAAATTCTAGTTTTAAATAATGATATTATTGCTTGCTATGTTTAGATCTGCTTATTTGCTTATTCTCTTTGCTTGTTAGTGTTTAAATATCTCTTCTAGTACTTATTAGTTATATGTTCTAGTCTGTTTTTGCTTAAATAGTTATAGATCATTAGTTACTAATTTCTGTCATAAAAACTCATAAAATCCAAAAATATTAGCTTAATTAGTTAAGATCTTAGAATTTTACTTATTCAGTTGTTTAATCATGATTGCTAAGTTTGTTTTAAGCTAGTTTTTATCTGGTATTTAGTACTTATTCATTAGATTTCTCTTAAAAAGTTTTTCTCAAATCTGTCATAATATATATTAAGGGTGTGTTTGGTTTAGTGAATCTCAAATTTTACACTAGAAGTACTGACACTATGTTGTAATGCTGCTCCCTTTTCACTACCAAGTACTTAAACCATAGATTTGTATAGTTTACTGCCAGCCTTATTTTTTAGCTTGGAATTCAAGTAGGATTAGTTTGTTATAGTAGTATCTTAAAGTTAGTTTTAGCTGATATTTCTCAGCTTTATTCATAGTTTAGATTCTCAGCTTAATGTTCATTATTGTTTCAGCAGTCATTCTTGTTAGTACTGTGGATATTTACACTTACCATACTAACTACCGTTAGTACTGTACTTTGGTTTAACTTTTGTCGAGTGATTGTAGGATTTAGATAGCCATCTTTATAAATTAAAGTCTAGTCTATAGCTCAAAATAGAACAAGTCTTAAATTTCATTTTCTAGCTTTTTTTCTTTTAGCTTATTTTTGCTGTCAAAATGTTAATAAGCACCAAAAACAGTACTTAGAAATTCTAGATTTTATTTGTTATTTAGCCTGATGGGGATCTGTTTCAAAGTTAGATAGATAGATTATAAGTAGTTTTATAAACCCTTAAAGTTCTAGAGGTATAGTGTTGCTTTTTAAGCCTTTAAGTCATTTGGATTTTGTGTTCTCTGCTTTTTCTGAGTTTGCTTAGTTCATGCTCAATTTCAGTAGTTTAAAAGCACTTCTAGGTTAAATTTCTTTGCATTTTTAGATTAAGCACATCATAAGATTCCTAGAACACTTTTCCTTTTTCACATTAAGCTTAATTTGAGCTCATAATCGCTGTTTTAGTAAAACTTAGCCCAAACCCTTAGTTTCTGTAGCAGCTTATTAATAAGCTCTTTTTAGAGCTTATCTTTGAGTTTCAGACCATAGTGCTTTTGTTAAAGTTGATCTCCCTAGCTTCCTTTACAACTTTGCTTCTTTGAGTTTTTCATTTTAAGCTCTTTAAAATTTCGAATGCTTATTGGACTTAGTTTGTTGTCGGGGATAGTTCTCAGGGACCATTCCTGTTGTTTTTCAATTTAGGTTGTTTTTCAGTTAATCCTTGCCCGTTAAATGTTTTAGCCCGTTAGTCCTTAAGCCTTCTTTGCACCATTAGCCCTTAAGTTAGTTTTTTATTAGTTAATTAAGTTTTAATTAATAATTAGGGTTAAGTTTTAATTAGTTTAATTAAACTTTTATAAAAAGATAAAAATTAGGGCTTTAATTTTTAATAATCTTCGGCAATTGTTCTTTAGTTAGTGAAATTTTAGTTTACATTTTTAGGGATTAAAATTTGTTTACTTGCTTAATTGTCATTATTTGTTGCTTCTAAATTTCGTAGTAATAGCTTATCCAAAATATCTTTGTTTCATTCAAATCAGGATCCGAACCTAAAACGTGGTTTCAATTTCACTAGTCGTTGGGGAAACGACCCGGGTGATCATACTTACCCGGTTAAACATACGTATTTTATATTATATTATATATATTTTTGAGAGTGAATTTTATCAAGGGTAACTTGGTAATTTTCTTAATTACTCTTAAGGTTATATTTTATATATATTTTTCGTGTGTAAAACTACGAATCAATACCCAAAGGTTTTCTTGCTTGATTAACATTTCTAAGAACCTCATGAAAAATAAATGAAGTATAATTCACTCAACACTCATTTATTTATTTAGTGGTGGTGTATATAAGAGAAATCACACTCATAGCTCGGTCGTGACCAAATTTATTACCATAGGCTTGTACAAGAAACAAAACAAATCCGATGAGGCGTAAGCACCAAGTGTACACATCTAAAGAGGTCTTTTATTGGGTTGTAATGGTTAGGCTCCGGGTATGGATAAGGCATGGGATGTTTTATGAGAGGGTGTATAACGAACATTTAAGTCAAAAGTCTAAGTCCCAATGTTGCTAGTTACCGAACAAACCACAAACCCGAAAATGATTATAGTTACAACCATTCTTCCACACGTATCGATAAACATATATATATCACGCCTGAGCACCTTGGCTAATCGATATCTCAATATACTTCATCTTCCTTCATCTTCATAATAATATAGCACATTGGCTATAATTGTCATCACTCTTTTTTTACTTTTTTTCCGATGACTTATTCTTTTTTTTCAACTTCCTTTTTTTCATCATTTTTTTATTTCATCACAACTCCCCCACACTTCGCATACACCACAAAAAATAAAAATAAGAAGCTGCAGTCTCCGTCTTTGTCAGAATGGCACATACCAACGGCAAAGTGTGGCTAACTCATAATCATCAAAAACAATCCATCATTTCAAGCAACTAGCAACCCACCATGTAGACTTTGACTATGGGTTATGTGACAACCGTCAATTTTCAGAACTTTAAATAACTATTTTACCCTTTTACATTTCGGTTTTAACTTGACTTTCTCAGAACTTATTTTAATAATAAGTCATAATTACTATTATATAATGATTTCCGTTTATAAAATTTTTATATTTTTCAAACTAATTTGGCTGGATAATAATTAATTTTTTTTCTAATTATCAAAAATTTATTTAATAAAAATATTTAACGAGTCGTTATGCATTATATTTAAAAACATTTATTATTAACGTGAATGACCGAGTTAATGATTTATTTTACTAATAAAATTTACCCGTGATACCAGTGTTTAGAATAAACAAAACGAACATTTTAAATGAACGTTACAAAATATTTATGAAATATGGCCAAGTAAATACTCATTTTCAATGGAAAAATTATTTGGAAAACTATGGCGCAAGTTTCGTCTTTTAAATCATCCGTTAACTCGCCCAAACGAGACCCGAACCAATATTTCTCAAAAATTACATTCCTAGCCCCTCTAGTAACATTTACAATTCCAACTCTAGATTATATTAAACTTGACACATTTTTTTTATAAATGAAAGTTTCAAATATATAAAGAAAATGAATAGGGTTTTATCTCATTTATATCATAATCTCACACACACACTCTCTCTCTGATATAACTCCGGCGCCGTTACCGGAATCCGACCAAACTCCGGCCACCTGTTGCCGGCCACCATCATCATACACCACCGCATCTCCAGCCTCTCCCCACCCCGCTGTCATCATCACATCGACATCATCACCTTCCACCTTCGCACCACCGCCTCCCTTTTTTCGGCCAAGTTTTCCGGCCACCAAACTCCGGCCAACAGCCAACCCACCACACCTCTAATAACATCAACCGATGACATACAACACCACCTTCATCGCCATCTCTTTCATCACCAACAACTGCCGCCATCAACATCACCACGGCACCACCACATCCACCACTCCGACAACATCGTAACCTTAACAGCCGGCGCGCCACCTCCACCATCTTCGTGGCACAGCCGCTGCCAAACCACCACCATCTTCACCCCTTATCTTTCGAGTATTGGATGGTTACATCTTTTATAAAAATAAAAAGTAATAATAAATTAAGAGTGGTTGATTCGGATTTATTTATGTTTTTGGTGTGTTGATTTGTTACCGAGCACACCACCAGAGGTGGTGTTCAGTTTGGATTTGCCGCCACCACAGCCGCACCTTTAAGGTGCCTGTCTTGTGGTTATTTTGTTTCTTTAAATCTCGGTTATCTCTTCTTGTTTTCCTTAGATGCTCGATCGGAAAAACCCGCCATAAAGGGGTGTTTGTTTCTGCATTTTATCAGCCCGAAGGGGTGTTTGTTTCGGTGGTTAGTAGCCTAAATAAGGGCGTTTGGTTCTTCGTTTAATAGCAGCCTATAAGGGTGCGTTTGGATCAGCGTATAACAGCCCATAAAGGCGTTTGTTTCTGCGTTTTGCAGCCAAACAAGGGTGTTTGGAACTACGTTTAATAGCCCATCAGGGGCGTTTGGATCTGCGTTTAACAGCTTTAGGGTGCGTTTGGTTTTACTTATATTTGATAGTTAAATAAACTTGACAAGTTATTAATTATAAGACAAAAAATATATTAATGATATTGATTGATAAAAGTAGGAAATAATGTATTTTGTATACATGGAAATGTAGTATAAACAGCAAGGTTATGTCGAAATTTTTAAAAACTTATATACTTAGTATTTTTCGTTTAAAACTTTGATATATTAAAAACTCAATAAATGAACAAAGTTGTATAGTTTTAAGACTATTAAATTGTAATTATGTAATAACACGAGTAATGATCGAAAACTATATTTTTACAACGAGATAACTA
>BQNB010079348.1:0-30269 GCA_026074375.1 Tanacetum coccineum | reverse complement strand
ACACAACACATAGACATATTGAATGATTAATGATAAATAACCTTACTTGGATTAAAACATGGATTCAAGGTAGTTTGATCGGGTTTTGAGGCCCTAAAAATGACCTATGAAGCTGCTACAAGAGCTAGGGTTCGTCTCCCTAAGTTATACAAATTATCCCAAAAGTTACACACTTGAAACCCTAAAATCGGTTTAATATATATAGAGATATCGCTGCGATGGCATTCGCATTGTAATCCTGACGCCGTCGCTACGTGGATGATTCTAGATCCTCATTGAGTCAGCTACATCCTGACGCCGTCACTAAATTTATGACGCCATCACTAGATGTATCACGACAGTGTTGCTTTATGCCTACGACATCGTCTCCACGCGTTGTATGCACAATTCTTCATGATTTTTGGTGTAGAGTCGTAATCTTGTCCGTTTCTTCTCCAAATGAGCCCAAGTCACGTATATTCCCTCTAAATGCCATCCAAGTGCTAAAAACCTGAAAACAAACGATTAAGCACATAATCTGGGCATATTTTGGATGATTTAGGGGGTTAAATGACCCCGAAATAGTGTATAAAATGACGCCTCATCAAATACCCCTACACTTATGATTTGCTTGTCCTCAAGCAAATGGATTTTTCTATCTAGACAATAGCAATATGAGGGCCATTTAACCTACTCTTAAAAAGTATTTTACAACACAACTTTTAGACCTCGAATTTAAAAGCACGGAAATCATACACTAGCACCTCACATAAATATTTGGGATTCTCTCTTTCACCCGGGTGTATAATAAATTATAACATTATGGGGAAACGAAAAATCAACACTCATTACCTGTCATAGCATATAAATTACCATAGGCTTGCTAAAGGACCAAACCTCCACCGCTGGGCACAAGCATTATTCATTACTATCCAAGAAGTCTTTTTAAAGGGTTGTGAGGTGTAGGTGTAAGATAACATATAATGGAAACGGAAACAGATGGGATACATTTGGGTGGATTTGGGTGAATTTGGAGTGGAAGAGTTAGCTAATTATTTATACGAATACACGTTGGTTTGGTTGCTAAGCCAAGACTCGGACGAAGATATACAAACTCTACACAACTTTACATCAATCTCTTTTTTTTCTTTTCTTGACTCTAATATAAACATAACATAAGCAAATGGCAGCCCGTACATTTTTTTTACTTTTTTTTATATACATTTTTTTGTACACTTTTGCTCTGCCATTGCTTAAACATGTAATACATCATGGAGGTTTTTAGGCACACCCCTACACTTGAACTTTTATATACTCGATTATTTACAATCTAACTAAAGACCCGATTTGAGGTGGATCAAAATAACATGGAGATCATCTAACAAACATATGGGGGTATTGACTTAACTTTTCTTCCCCATTCTTTCGTGAAATAAATACTACAATGAATCTCGTCCCAAAACTATATTTACAAGGGTAAGGACTTAGCAACCGTGTACTCAAATAATTAACTTGGGTTAAAACAATAATGTACTAAAGGTGAGTACATACAAGGTAGGCTAAGGCGATTTGGGTGTAACGATTGGTTTAAGGGTTAACAATGCTCTTCATTAATAGTCCGGCTTAACCAGAAAATTACGACAACCGTGAAAAAGGATAGGCTCGAAGGGTTGTACTAGGGATATCCTGCACTAAAAATGAGTGCATGGTAAGGGTGTGTGATAGTTATATGATCGGTGTGACCATCATAACAATTACATGTTTAAAACATGGGTTAATCCTAGTGCCTCTTATCTATCAAATCCTAATACTCACTATGCGGTGTCGGGATGCATCACAAAAACAAGCTCTAGAATTTAATATACTATCTGTACACTCATATAATTTAATACCGATCTCAATGCTCCAGAAAAGGCGACAAAGACCACACGTACACATCCGTAACGACGAAATAGACACATATGACTGCTCACTCCTTAACTCAAGAAAGCTAAAGGTATAAACTATCTTGGGTATCAATAATGGATACCATTCATATATGATCTAAAGGCGAACCTTAACATTTTTTAGGTGGAATTCTGAGGGTTATTGTGCTAGTCAATCACAATTCCTATCCTTGAACGCTAATAATACTCGGTTTTTCGTTGTATTGTCATAATAAAAATAAATTTGGTAAAAATCCACCTTTTTTATTATGCTATGTTCGAATAATATTAACCCATCATTTTATAAGGACAAATTAAATGGCAAATGAAAGAATAGTTTTTAAGGCTTATTTTCCCCCTATACTTAAGTTGAACATTGTCTCTAATGTTCTATAGAAGTACCCGTAAAAACGAATAAATGGAAAAGAAAACAAGGAAAAAAAACTAATACTCCCCTGGTTTGCTTAATAATGAAGAAGAAACATGTGAAAACCGGTTAAATCGTCCTTCAAGAATCATCCAATGAAACTTCCTAAGAACTTCCAAGCTTCTTCTCATCATATATAACATGTAATCAAAGACAAAGACAACTACACCAAGCATAAAATGTGCGATAGACAAATATACAATATAAGTTTAGGGTTGACTCGATAAAGCAGTAATGATATGATGAGAGAATTGTTAAACTCATTAGGTTTTGCAGGTTTTCTAGTCAGAAGAATTACAATATTAAATGTAATGCCAAGTTTTACTATTCAAAAAATAATTAAAAACTTTAAGTTTTCTGGACCAGGGCGCTTGACACGGTCAGGGTTTTTATGACCCCGTCACAGGTGTCGTAGTGACGGCGTCGCATGTAAATCGTGACGCCATCTCCACGTTTTGTGAAAACAAAAATTTTGTTTTTGATAAAAAAATTCCTGCACTTGATTTCATAAGTTAATTCTTGTACAAATAGCTGCATAAAACCTGAGATTTAACAATTCAATCATATGACTCGAAACTGACGCGAATTAATCTAAACAATTTATTTAACATGTTTGAACTTGGCTCAATAGCCAGATAAATTTCCCTACACTTATTATTTGCAAAATACCTTTGATTGAAATTAAGACGAGGTTAAAGACAAACAAAGCATGATTACAAGATAGTTTAAACACAATAAAATAAACTATAGAGAATTAAAACACACATGACACTCCTAATTGCGGGAAAAGTAAATTGGGTTGCCTCCCAAGAAGCGCTTTTCTTTATTAACGATCTTTGTTCGCTAGACTCGAAGTCCACGTCCTTACTAGACTTCTCCTTTGCGTCTCTTGGCCTTTTTCATTCTAATTCATTAGGTTTCGACTTTCTTTGCTTATACTATTTGTCTTTCTTGGTACTTGGGTCCTAAGGTCGACGAACCCGAGTAATTAGGTTTTTCCCAAGTCGTCATTACTAACTCCCAAGGACAAAGGGTGGAATAGAATCAGCTTTTATGTTCATAAAGGTCATATGTTAAGATGCTTCCCAGCTTATGAGGCATCTGAATGTGATTTTCTCGTTAGCTTTTTTCGAAGTAATCATTCCCCCTTCCTGATCATAAACATAGACCAGTATTCTAACAAATGGTTTTTCCGAAAAGACTACTCCTCCAAGTGGTGTTCTATAATGCCTAGTAGGTGTCCTCCAAAATCATGAAATTACATTCGTATGTGAAATTTCCTATGAAAACTTTTAAGCCTTTGACTCTTCCTACAAAGATTGTTGTTCTTACTATGGTTTTGATGGTTTTATGTCTATGACTCTAACCCTTTTAATCATAAATGATCTTTATTAACATAACATTATTGGTGATTCTAAATCAATTAGGACGTGTCTTTTGAGGAAGTGACCTATTTGCAAGAGATCCTTAACTTTGTTTAAATTCCTGCTCTTATCATTGCCTTTACTATAAGATGGTTTGGGAATTCAAAAGCACTCGTGATATTCTAATTCTCCATGGTGGGAAGTATCAAAGTATTCAATTTTCATTCGACCCTCTAATGAGTCAACCTCCTAATATCCCGGAGCCATGACTCAATTTTCTCTTTCTTTTGTAATAGGGTTAAGAAACTCCCTATTAGGGGTGGAACAAGATGGATTCGCATTCTCCATGATAAAGAATAGAAAAGTCAATGGAAATTATGAACTAAACCTACAAAGAGAGATAGACCAATTACGAGAAACAGCTAATATGCAGAAATATAAAGTCTCACTTAAAAGGATTCAAGAGCAATAGAACTAACAAACTAACGATCAGAACTAACCTATTCCCCAGGCTGCCGGTGCCAAAAACTTAATGCGGTCGTCGTTAACTTCTATACACGAAGTTTTTACAACTTCCTAGGCAGAGCACCTAATCGTTGTAGTAGTAGTATAGGAAAGACTCGGGGGTGATATCGTTCACTTCAAGGAATAAGTTAGGAAAGGCTTGATCATGGGGTCTAACAAATTCTAAGGGTCGAGGAGAAATTATTTGTTGTATTTTTTATGTTTTAGATGGAAAGCAAGTAAATCATATATTTGAGAGGGGGTTTGGTTTTAGCTATTAAACTAAATATTAACTACTATGGTGATAACAATATAATAAAAGACTGTGTTTATTTAATCATGTATTACTCTCCTATAATTCTTATCCTGATTGTTGTTGTTTTGTCACACTTGTGATATCTATGCCATAAGTTCCTAAGTCATGAACGGAATAACAACGAACCCGTAACGTCATTTAATATTCCGCGTTAAGCAACACACAAGAAAGGTAAGTATCAAGACTAATACAATACAAGCCCCTAAGAGTATATTAAATGCATGTGAAATATATTAAGAGTGGATCAACCATATAAGGGGCAAGGTAGTAATGAAGGACTGTGTTACCACTGATGTTAACTTTCTACACAATCATGTTTTTCCTAACATATCAACAGCGATACAGACAAAAGCTGGTTTTCTAAAGCCTAACATGCATATCTATCACAAGAAGCAACACCACTAAGATCTACATTCTAGGTTTCATACAATCATAAATAAACACAATAGGAGGTTTAGCCAAGCATGTTATAGATAAAACAAGAACAGATAAGAATCACACAAGACATATTGAATGATTAAATAAGTCTTACTTGATTAAAACATGAGTTGGATGGAGTACAATAGGGTTTTTAGGCCTTAAAATCATCCCTAACAGCTGCTAAACGAACTAGGGTTCGACCCCGTTTTATTCGAAGTTACACCCGTTCAAATTCAGGTTTGTATATATAGGAAAATCGCTATGACGGCGTCGCGTTTTAATCGTGACGCCATCATGAAAGAGAATATTCTAGATAATGGGTTGGGTCGTATGCTCTGAAGGCCGTCATGAGATCTTGTGACTCCGCTTGGTCTTTGTTGTGACGGCGTCACGTTGAATCTGTGACGCCGTCTCCAGCTTCTGAGGACATTATCTTGAGAGATGTTGGCGTAGATCCGTAGTCTCGTCTGTTTCTTTCTTTTCTTCTCTAAATGAGCCCAAGTTCACGTGTAATTCTTCAAATGCCTTCCAAATGGAAATACATGATAAGGGAACGATTAATACCTATTTTGGGCATAAAATCATGATTTAGGGGGGTTAAACGACCCGAAAAAGGTATACAATGACATCTCAACAAGGACATTGTTCTTCTCCTCAGATAGGTGGTCACTAGAAAATTTGACACTTAGAAATTAGGTCTCCTCAAATGGTCTTTATAAAACCACTCCTCCCTCTCCAAATGACATTAAAACCCTTATCCAAATTAGTCGAGAAGGTCTTATAACTCGTATTCGTCATAAGAAAATCATTGATGTTGAAGAAAACCAAATTTTAAATCGTGAAATTCAAACTCACATGAAAACTTGGGTAGAAATCATCCATGAAAACGTCTTTTGTCTTGGAGGCAATCGGGATCATGTATAGGCTTGCCTTTGTCACATGCTTTATTGCATCGCGACTTCCACAAAGTACAATTGATAACACCAAATAGTTAATACTTTTTAGTATCAAAATCCCTATTAAAATGCTTGTAATTATTGTATAAATGCCTAGAAATGATACTTGATCACTTCCTATTTTGTTTACAGGAAGAATACGAGCATTGGAGCAAGAGACTGGGATTTGGACGTGGGAAAACAAGCATAAGAAGAATCTCACAAGGCTATTTAACGGCTTAACCACGCCCGTACACTGAAGGGGCTGTTTTAAAATTATCTCTTTGAATACATCAAAAACACGTATTTTTAGCCATTTTTACGTATACACGATGATCATATGACATCATATGATAGCTCGTGATATGGCTATAGGTGCTAAGATAAATAAATATCATATGAATAACATTAAACGCAACAGATCAAGCACCTATCAACGGATCCATAGAGTCATATGATCAATCAAAATAAGTAACAACAATTATTACCTTTGCAGTGTGATCGGTAGAA
The DNA here is from genome assembly GCA_026074375.1 of Tanacetum coccineum. Lineage (NCBI taxonomy): Eukaryota > Viridiplantae > Streptophyta > Magnoliopsida > Asterales > Asteraceae > Tanacetum > Tanacetum coccineum. The sequence goes on along the minus strand of BQNB010079348.1, from coordinate 23,889 downwards.
TCAAATAACAACCTTCTCTTGTACACGATATATCCAAAAAACCAAGTGACCAAAGTAGACCACCTCTATGAATATCCACACTACACTTTACCGTATACCTCTTGAATGCTAGTCCTAATAACCCATATTGTGTAAATAACTCTTCCACTACCATAATGCAAAAACAAGATCAAAGAAGTACAACACCTATGTGTTACTATATGTGTCGTATCTCCAGGATAGATAAGTATGAAACGTGTATATATGTTAACGATATGATTGATTGTGATTTTTCAATCTTATCTTCATAACATGTATATTTTAAAAGTCAATCACATATTTTCTTTTAAAACATTTTCATACCACATTTTATCCCTTTGTGACCAGCCCAATAGATAACCAAATGGGCTTTTTCATTTGTTATGTCCAACCCAATAAACTAAGTACTAGCTTAGTAATTAGAGGCCCAATATTGATCCCGAGTTACATAGGTTATTTATATATCGTAAATACAATAAACATGATATATAAAGTGGTACCTCAGTGTATATGTGTATGACCTCATAGGCTCACATGTGTCTAGCCGTATAATTATTTATTATGACACAAGCATACTCCAACAGCTCCCACTTGCGCACGTCATAATAATCAAGTAATATTACAAGCAAAGGTTAGTGTCTAGCAACATGCCAATGCCCCTAGAAACATATGAGGATAGTTTCTTAAACATCTCATTTTAAAATGGCTTAGATATCAATCATCTTTTTGTTACAGATACTATGTTAAACTTAGATATGGATCATGAGTCATTCTAAAGCTTAACGATTCTGTTTCTCGATATAAACATTAAACTAGATTACCAAATTAATCAAGTATCATCTTAATTACATTTGGGTGCGGCCACACATACATCTGTTAAAATCATCGAGGGGCCTAGTAGTATCTAACTCCAAAACACGTGGAGGAACAAATCCTTTTTTGACTGCACGTGTCCGTTATGCGTTTTACGTCCCTCCTAAAAATGGCCTTTATAGCAGGCTTCGTTAGGTCAGTGTTGAACCATATCTAAGATTGGCATTCCACACACACAAAACCTACTTGCATCTCAAGTCTGAGGATGAGAGATATAACCACTTGCGAGATTCACTATTGACGCCGATCCATGTAGTGATATCTCGTAGGTTGGGTCAGTCCAATGTTCATCCAGTGAACAACATATGAGTTTGGCGGTATCATCCAATAATATTCATACCATATGAATATGACCAAAATGCTCACAGTTGCCTTATTTTAATGATACTCCCGTATCATTAACTGACAATGGACGATTTAAAATAAATGAATTATTTATGGAATTAAACATGCTAATATATAACACAGTTGTATAAATGAAGACGATCATACCAGGTATATCAATTCGTTGTTTAATACAACTGATAAATGTTTCATTATCCAAATACTAAAAACAGATATACATGAGACTACTAGCAGGTCGAAGTTCAATGTTCCTAGCATGATAAACATGTTTGGTACAAGACATTGACTTTGTAAAAGTACCAACTAAGTTGTCATCTGAGTGAACTTTGAGAATACGTGTTTCAAAACTCACAAACAATGATGGTTTTGAATAATACAATGATTGTCATTTTGTATATGTGCGTTCAAGTGCTAATACTAGCATCGCCATAACACATTACATAGGTTGTTTAAAGCAAGCAAAAACACTTATATAATACAGTCTTCTTGACAGCTTCCCAAACTGTGAAGTGTTCTTATTCTTTAATGAATAGTGCAACAATGCTTTCAATCAAGCATGTCTAGTCAACAGTATTATCATTCAAGATGAAATCATGCTATGACTAGGATTGAGAATTATCTCAATCAAAATAAGAATTAGTGTATAAACTCAACACTAATCTCCTTTTTAAAAATTCGTAAAAAAATGAACATGTCTTTAGTCCTTTACAGACCTTTTAGAATGTTCTTTTGATAGTAGTCTAATGACTTTCACTTAGTTACTATGGTTGTCGATTCATCTTGCATTCATGCAAGTGTTACATTTAGTCTAATACATATCATGACACACATAATGAAACCTTTAGCTAAACTAAATGTTTTCATGCATGTGTTTAATCTTATCAGGTGAGATAGAATTTTGAGTCTTGCTCAATGATGTGTCATATTGTGTTAGACTTATTAATCGCGTATGTCTATCCTAATATACATATGCTCCAAGGTTGTATGTTTTATTTCGTATATCTCTCGATAGAGATATTATTCCAAACTAAGGATTAAAATCTAGCTTATGTGAAATATCATTTCTAATATCTTGACAACATACGAGATATAAGAAAGACAAAACATAATGCTCCGACTAGCTTTAAGGTGTACTCAGGAGTTATCTTTTTTTTTCAATCAAAATCAAATTATTGATTTAAACTTAAGATTCCAGCTCCTAGATGCATGCTCCGATCCACACTTAGATTTTTGCAGCTTGCACATTTTCTAAAGATAACTTGGATTCAAAAACCCTTTTAATATTTCATATTCATGAAATCAAGTATGGTAATTAATATCTTTATTCATGTAACGCTTGCAAGGAAAATAAGCTTTAATTATAATCAATCGCTTGAGTATACGTAAAACCCTTATCACAAGGCGTGTGTTTAAATGTGTGTACATTTTTTGTCCATATTAGTCTTCTCCTAGAAGAACCAATTTAACCTCTCAGTCTTACCGATTGGTGAAAGATCAATCAAATTTCAAAAATAATTTTCTTTCATGGACTACATCTTAACATTCATTATGTCATTCGCTAGTGCATTCAGAAGGTTGTGAAAGAATAGACTTTCTCCAAAAATAGATGCTCCCACTTGCTTCTTGTAAGAGGAGACTTTCTTAAAAAAAGCAGCAAGTCGAGCAACAATAAAATTATTCTCGTTTGGGAGGTATAGTATATGCTGACAGTTCTTGACTTTAGTTTGCTAATAGCACGCTTAACGTGGTCTCAACAAATTCAGAACTTCAGTTAAGACTTAATGGGAGTCTTCCCATTCCATAACCTGATGGTGTCTTAGTTACCTTATTGGTTGGAACCATATTTAGTAAACACGTGTCTTACTCAATTCTGTTAACCTTGATAAGATTAGAGGTAGGGTAGTTAGAGTTATCAAAAATCGAACAATATCAACAGAGTTTGATTTTACACATCAGACATACCATAACGATGTGGTATTCTATAGGATTGTGAGGCAGTATCACAATTCTTTAGATAACCTAATACCCTTTGGCTCACATACTTGCCAATTTGTTTAAACATAATGACATTAACAGTAATTTCAAGCCAATTGCATGCTATAACGTAGAAGTCTTAGAGAAGTTCAAGGATTTTATGTACATGTCTTAACAAGAAGACATAACATGTTAAGCGCTAACTTTACGTTATAAGTTTTTGAACATTTCAATGACTTCATGTACATGTCGTGACTATGAGACATGACAAGTCAATTGCGTACTTTATAAGTCTTTGAACAATTTAAGGACCTGATGTTTATATCTTTATAAGAAGAAATAAACATATTAAATAAAGTATTATTAAACGTCGACTCTTGGCTTCAATAGTCTTTTCAGGTTAATTACATACTTCTTATTGATGTCTTTACAAGAGGACATAATCATATTGGCTAAACCTTTTAGTGAATATGATGAAGTAGGTATTCATTATTTCTTGACACTAGTTCTAAGTAGGGCAACATACATCGAGGTGTATAAGTCCTAGTAGAATATTAGCTTTCTTACCATGCGGCTAAGAAAAACCATAAGTCATATTGTTATGTGTTGTACCTTGCACACAATTAAGATTTCTCCCACTTGTGCATGGCACAACATCAAGCATTTATACAAACAAGTGAGCATATTATGAGTCAGGTTACGATCCTGAGACTAGTGGGTTATGAGTCCACCACTCTTCCGTTTGTTTGTATGAATAATATGACAATGTCACATATATGATATGATTTAAGTCAAACTTAAATCACATTTGTATTACAAGTATATCTAGAACTTTATTGTTTAGTAAGCAATCGTGTATAAACATTGTATAGATAACATTTTAGGCAGCGACATCAGAAAAGCGACAAGTTATCTAATAGAATAATATGCAATGATTCTTATAAAACTACGATGCTTCATATGTGAAAAGTAATGTATTATTTCAAGACCAGCTAGAAATAAAATGGGCCACTTACAAGGCGATAAGCTCATAGCTCCCACTGAATTTAGACAACATTACATGTGCGTCTATATCAGTAGAAAAATGCATTGCTCCCACTGGCTAAGATAATATTAAATGTGTGTCTATACCAATGAAGTGCAAGGAGCAATTTATTTACTTTTCTACTCTTTGAATATCTGCACATTATCACTAATGTGAGCCTCTCGGACTAGTAAGCATGTACTTAGATATTCAAGGAAGTGCATCAAGTTCTACTATATATATGATGGACTAGCCATCAATGCCATTTTAACTTGAAAGTTTTTGCATGCAATTCATCCCTCCACATTACCTCAAAGATGTGTAGAATCTTAAGAAAAATATCGAGTTAAGGAAAACTACTAGAAAACATGCTATTAATTTCGTTTTCTCTTTCTCGATTTATGGAGATTTCCATTTCTAATTACACTCATACTATGTCTTGATGCTTCAAGATGTATCATTTGGTGGCTATAGAAAACATGTTCTCTAGTCATCCAAATAAGATGTGCAACCGTACTTAACCATTTAATTTTTACAAGACAATACGACTTCTCGAGTAAGTGATTAGGATTAGAAAATTCAAATGTTTCGATTATAGCTTTCTCATACAAGTAGAAAGAATATGAATAAGTCTTTTTCTTAGAAGGGAAGAAGACTTAGTTTGCCTTCCTCTAACAAAGAAAGAAAACAAACTTTTGTTTACGGTTTGTGTTGCATAAATGTCATTAATAGAAATTACAAAGTTCATTTTAGTATTTTCGATAATTTATCCTTTTAAAATTAACTACCCAAGTTTATAATATAAAATAATTAATTTTACAAAAGGCTAAGATTCTCATTAAGGTTCCACCATCACATCAGTTGATCTGCTAGCAATGATAAATTCAATAGGTAGGTAACGTTCACCAATTGCAAAAATCTACGCAATTCTTAGACCATATGAGACTTATGATATTAGTAACCGAGTAACTAATGTCAAGTTGACATGTTCAGTCCCATCCTTGCCTCGGCTTAAGGTCTCACATGCTTAACTCGATTAAGTCATCTAATTTGAGAACATGTGAAAATATATATAGGTCTCGCGCATAGAGAATAATCACCCTAGGTTACAATTCATCTACGTCTCACGTAGAGTAAAAAGCAATTGCAAGTGATCTCAACCAATTGGACGACATGACTTAAATTTGTGACGGGTATAAATTTTGATGAATATGTGATCAAAAAGTGTGTACGAGGAAGCATGCATTCATCCTTCGTAGTACAAGTTAAAAACCATTTTTAACTTAAGTCTAATCATTGTTTTACTTTTATGTGTGTCAAGTTTTCCATTTAAATGCTAATATATAACCTAAGTGGAATAAATATTAGATATGGACAATACATAAATAAATAACAAACATAACAAATTAAGTGTTATTTATAAAAACAAAGATTTAGTTTCAAATCATATTTAAACTGTGGAAAACTAGAAGGGGGGTTGAATAGTTTACCGCTTTTTAATTTAAGGTTTTAAAGTGTTTGTAAAAATTCTAGATTCGACTTTATGTGAATTCAACACTTGCGCAATATAAACAATATACTTATCTAAACAATTAATAAGATAGTATGAGAAAATAATGCAAGACAAGAGATAAGAGTAAGAACAATCAAACCACAACGCGAGGATTTATAGTGGTTCGGTAACGAAGCACCTCTTCGCCCTACTCCACTCCCCGAGCACCAAACTCGAGAGTTTTCTTCACTATGTCAACAAGCTCCCTTATGGCGGAGAAAACCGTACACAACGTTGCTTACACCGATTTACGACACAAAGCTAAATGTCGAGTTCTAATCTTAGATAGAACCAATCTATCACAACACGACTTCACTACTTGTTCATGGCTTCACAACTTCACGACTTTTTCACAACTTCAACCACACTACTTATATCACAACTATCTATCACTACTTGGTAAGATCACCACGATCTAACTATACTTACAAAGATCGCCAAGATCTAGCTACTACACACAAATACAAGATATACAATTGATTTACAAATATGTGATATGAATGCAACAAGGTTGCAATACATACTAAGATGTAATACTTCTTCACTTGATGATGGAAGTATTCTTCTCTTGCATTTGAGGAATTAAGCTTGGATCACTTACAAACAAAGCTTTATGATTAAATGATCAAAGGATTTTAGAGAAGATATGTGGGTTGTTTTGAGCAGAAAGAATGTGTACAAAAGGTGAGAAAATAGTGGGGAAAAGTTCAGTATTTATAGGACAAACTGGAGGAGCGTCAGTCTATGGGCGGTCCCCTTAAATAGATGGGCGGTCCTTGGTATGCAGTTTTATATACCCAAAATATATATAAAATATAATACTTTAAAAGAGTGATTAAGAAAATTACCAAGTTACCCTCGATAAAATTCACTCTCAAAAATATATATAATATAATATATAATACGTATATTAAACCGGACAAATATGATCACCCGGGTCGTTTCCCCAACGACTAGTGAAATTGAAACCTTGTTTAAGCTTGGATTATGATTTGAATGAAGCAAATATATATTTGATAATCTAAATCTACTAAATAAAAACAACAATTAAAATTGAACAATTCAAGGCAATTTAAACAATTAAACAAATACGGAAAACAAATAAAACGTGACAATTAAGCAAATAGACTAAAATTATACCCTAAAATTGCAAACTAAGTTTCTAAACCTAAATTAGGATAAAAGAAAATTTTAAAAAAGAAAACTATTTTTTTGATTATTTTTGAATTTTTTATTACTTAAAAACTATTTAATTCTAATTAAATAATAAAAAAATAGAAAATAATTGAAATTATATTTTTCCTAAGTAAAATAAGTAAAAAGTCCTGGCCAAACAGCGCATGTATTTCCATGAAACAAAATAAATATCAACAGTAAATTGGGTAGCCAACGAATCGTAGAAATAAAATTAACTAGAAATAAAAGCCCCGATAGGACGTGTACCCAATGAATATTAAGGATCATATGTAAATGTATTAAATACTTATAATAACCAGATTATTACAGAAAATGATGCCCTAAGGGCTGATTTAAAAACCGATTCACTAATCGATTCCAAAACACCGATTTTATAATTTTACACTGTACCCGATAACAAAACCAATTAAAGTATGAATAAAAAATGGCTATGGAATCAAAAATCACAGATCATAAGACCTCTTAATGGTCGAATTAATTTTCAAAAAATACCCTAAGGGCTGTTATAAAATTATCTCTTTGAATCCATTAAAAACACGGGGTTTTTAGCCATTTGTACGCATACACAGGACATATGACACATATGATGGCTCGTGATTCCACTATAGGTGCGAGAATAAATAAATATCATATGAATAACATTAAACGCAGCAGATCAAGCACCTATCAACGGATCCATAGAGTCATATGATCAATCAAAATAAATAACAACGATTATTACCTTTGTAGTGTGATCGGTAGAATCAAATAACAACCTTCTCTTGTACACGATCTATCCAAAAAAACCAAGTGACCAAAGTAGATCACCTTTTATAAATATCCACACTACACTTTACCGTATACCTATTGGATGCTAGTCCTAATAACCCGTACTGTGTTAATAACTCTTCCACTACCATAATACAAAAACAAGATCAAAGAAGTACAACACCTATATGTTACTATATGTGTCGTATCTCCAGGATAGATAAGTATGGAACGTGTATATATGTTAATGATATGATTGATTGTGATTTGTCAATCTTATCTTCATAACATGTATATTTTAAAAGTCAATCACATATTTTCTTTTAAAACATTTTCATACCACAGTTTATCCCTTTGTGACCAGCCCAATCGACAACCAAATGGGTTTTTTCATTTGTTATGTCCAACCCAATAAACTAAGTACTAGCTTAGTAATTAGAGGCCCAATATTGATCTCGAGTTACATAGGTTATTTATATATCGTAAATATAATAAACACGATATATAAAGTGGTACCTCAGTGTATATGTGTGTGACCCTATAGGCTCACATGTGTCTAGCCGTATAATTATTTATTATGACACGAGCATACTCTAACACAAAATCACTCAACTCTCATACTAGTCTAAGTGTTTCATTTTCGAGGTGATCTCTCAACTGCACTGTCATAACATGTATTATATCATAGGCTTGAAAAGTACACAAATCTGCACCAGTTAGAATTAGGGTCTAAACAGCTCTTAAAGGCAACAAGGGTGACAGACACAGGTTTACACATGTGATTGATTCTTTCCGATACCACTGATCCAGAAAAGGCGACAAAACCACACATGCTCGACCAAATCCATGGACGAGACACATGTGATTGCTCTTTCCTTAACTCGAGCAGGCTAAAGGTCAGAATTATTTGCAAAGGGTAGGATAAGACATGGGATACACATTAAATTGGTGTTAAACAAAATACACAAAACAAATAGTCTAAATAATCTAAGGTTGTCATAACCGGCTACGTACATCCATAAGTCCAAGTATCCAAGTATAAGAATCTGATCCAAAATAATGGGCTACTAGCCTAACCTTCACAGTCATGCAGATGGCTTATAGTTGCACCATCTTTATATATTGCATAAATATATGGCTTATAGTTGCACCATCTTCATATCTTGAACAAACATATGGCTTATAGTTGCACCATCTTTATATTTTGAACAACTTGTTGGTTTTATAACACGTAACCAACATGCATATGCTACAGAGGTTTATATTTTTCTCTTTTTTTATTACCTCTGTAGCATACACATACCCCCTCGCTTAAGATGAACAATATCGAAAGTAATGATACAAGGGATCTTTATAGAACAAGAGTGATAGGTCTTCCATGAACGCGCAAAATTTCCGAACCCATATCCCCGAACCATAGACATAAGTAGCCAGAGATTTCAACACAAATAAAATATAGACTACATGGTTGGCAAAGGCGAAATGGTGAAATGAAACATTAACATAAAAGGGTTCAAAACAAGGACTGGTTCAATAGGGTGATCTAAGGGTATCTTGCACTAAAAATGAGTGTAACAAAGGGTTTTACACAGGAGGTAGACAAGTCAGTGTAACAACTTGATAAACATACACATATAGGCTATTTGGGGGCAAATTCCTAAATGTTTCCTTCTTGAATATTCTATTCCTGCTAATCAATTAGGTCTCGAAATGATGTACATGCCAAGTTTTAAAGTCTACAATACTACCGGCACACTCATATTTTTGGTTGATTTTTGTATAATAGATGAAAATATAATCATTAGGCTTAACCCCACCGATTAAAATAAAGGGTAATAGTGCACTCGGCAAAGATTTATTCTAGTTCAGTAAGAAAAACATGTCAACATTTTTTAAAACTGGCATAATTTTTCAAAGAAAACTAGAAAATCGAAGGCAAATATAGGTCAAGTGGTAATTCTACTCCCATCCCCCCACTTGGTTTGTACAATGTCCCTATTGTACAATTAGGGAAATGAAATTCAAAGATAAGAGTAGAATTAGAACTAAAGACTCCCTTGAGCGTTGCTTTATACTCCAAATGATAATGGCAAAAGCTAAACTCTTGACAAGCATACTCTGAGCAAACTCGTATCCCCTAAAATCCATAAACAAACTACATGCATTAAACGTTTAAACTAAAATTATACAGGAAAACCTAACTCACTTTCATAGAAATCACGGTTGCATTTAGCATATGCAACAAGCCTTTTAAACCACTTGGTGGCCCAAGTGGACGAGTGAAGTCTCGTGAGGGTTTCCAAAGAACACACCACAAAGTTCATTTAATTATACAAGGTTTTGTAAAAATTTTGAACTAAATTCAGGTTTTCAGAAGGGAATTACGGCGTAACCAGGGATTGTGTTACGCCATAATCACGTGGTTATAAAATTTTGAAAATTCTAATTTAATTAAGGTTACGGTGTAACCAAAGAGAAGGTTTACATCGTATATGCATTTGTTATGGCATAACCAAAGTGGTTACGCCCAAACAGAAACCTTTTTACCAGACGAGAACGAGTTGAGGTGACCTCGAATTCCATTTTCTTGCTATGAGAACATGCAAAACTCAGTTAGAAACATACAAACCAACTAATATGCGGAAATGAAACAAGACATAAATTTAAAAATGTCTCCCGACAAGCACTTTTGTTTGTTAACGAGTCTTTAAGTTAGACTCAAGACGCTCTACGTCTTTGCTTGGCCACCTTCGTCCTTGGCCATCTTTTTCATCAACCCAGCTCTTATTGCAGCAATGTTGTCCCTAGTTCTTGTCATTTCATCAATTCCTAATAATTTTACTTTTGTGTAAATCTCCTCTGGGCCAATAGTGTATCTAGTAATCTTAACTTTTTCAATTAAGATCGGAGGTGGTTCCTTATAGGTTAATCCAAGCAATCTGTACTTTCTCTTATTATAAGCTTCGTAATCTAAGTCAATGAATCCATCGTATGATTTTGGCTCTAGATACTCAAGTATTCCTTCCAAGCCGTCTTCGTCTTCACTTGTACCATTGAGCCAATCATCATTTAATTTATCATGAATAACCCCCGTTATTACATTTGCTTTATCTTCCCCGCATTCCTCCGGGTCTTCTAAGTTTTCCTCAATGTCATCTTCCTCATCTCCGAACCTTTCTCTCAAATGATCCTTGAGGATTCTCTCCCTGGCCATCTTGCATATTTTTCCAAACCTTATTTTCATCTACTCATTTAAGCTTAGTTATTCCCATTCCAAATCCTCTCGTTCACTATCATTTATACTTTCCTAATAACGTTTCTCCTCGTTATTTGGTAAACCTCCTCCATCACATACGTCACTATATGGATCACAAGATGCCTAATACTGGCGCACATTCTCTTTTTCTTGTAAGATTGCCTCACACCAATGCACTTTTTTTCTTTAGGTGTTAAATGTGACGGGTTGTCTCCCGACAAGCACTTTTGTTTATTAACGAGTCTTTAAGCTAGACTCAAGACGCTCTACGTCTTTCTTTTGACCTTCCCTACTGTGTTCAATTCTTTTCGGATCATTTCTCTGAATCTCGATCCGCTTTCTCTTCCTAATGTTAAAGTAATCCCTATTTCTTTGGTAACACAAACAAAACTTTGCCTACTATTAAACAAGTATCTTTTTACTTCAAAAGTTTTTACATGAACCTCAGGTAGATCATACTCTTTTATGTCTAAACTGCTTTCTTGTCTTTCATTCTCTTCTAACCCATGATCGTGCCATTAGTATGTATTATCTCCTTGTACTTTCTTGCAATTTTCCCATATATCATCGAGCATATGTCCTTTCTTTCGTATCCCTAGTTCATATTCATCAGCTAATTAATTAATTTCTAAATCGAACATCCACTTGTAGTCATCAAAACTCCATGATCACAGGTCCTTAACTAGTTCTTCTTGAAAACAATCGATCAACCATGATTTTAATAGGGCTTTCTTTACTGGTTCACTTACGTCAATATTTCCTACCTTCGTAAATACCCATTCCTTGAAGGGATAGTTCCTTGGTCTAGGTTTACAATCTTCTTTTACTAAAGTAAAAAATCAAAGTGGGGGTGTCTGGGCTAGAATTTTCACTACACCATTCCGCATACCCATTGTCCCAAATTAAATCATTGCCCTAGGCATCTCCGTACCTTACTAAGAGAAATTCAGGAAATGATAAACCACCCCAATTTATGCTTTTTCTATCACCATCAAGGTAATAATACCAAAATTTCAAACTCCTTTTTCATCCATCCCATAAATTTCATTCCCCCCATTACATACCTTCATAATTGGGTCACATGTGGGCCAAACCTTGAGTATTCCATTGCAAATTTGCTTAACAGGCTTGCAAAAATGCACGCTCAGGGAGTTCGTGTCAGATTTGAGCATCCTTGCCTTCTTCCTACTTCGTTCCTGCATATAATTATCATAGTTGTTCTCATTATGCAGGTTGTTAGATTTCTCAAACTGTGAGGACTTATCTAACGGTGCATTATAACTAGAAGAAGGCTCATCGTTATGAATTGAGTTTACCATATAAACCATTCCTACAGGGGTTATGAAATTATGAATTTTCTTGTCCACGTTGAAAGTAACCCTGTCATCCCCAATTCCTAAGGAGATTTCTTTATCAAAGACATCAATCTCGACGTAAATGGTTGCTAGGAATGGTCTCCCAAGAATCATGGTTTCATTACGTGTATTTAACATATCTATAACCACAAAATCTGACAGGAATAAAAACTTATTGATCTTAACAAGGAAGTTCTCAACTATTCCTATAAGGGCCTTCTTTGTCATATTAGCCATTTGAACTAGCATGTTGGTTTTCTTAAGTCTAGCTAGTTTTAGATGTTCAAACATAGATTTGGGTATGACATTAACACTTGCACCTAAATCTGCCATAGCGTAAAAATTTAAACATCTAATAGTGCAGGGAAGAGTGAAACATCCTGGATTTAACTCTTGTGGTGGTAGTTGGCATGGCAAGACTCTTGATGGCACACCTTCCTCCTGAGCCACCTGTATGCCATTATCATAAACGAAAGAAACTTCGTGGGGTTCGTTAATTGTATTGTCAAGTGGTGCCTCATTTTTGGCGTAAACTGCCTTGCATTCCGACTGATGAATTGGTTACTTCACTAGCAGTTTTCGCATGAAACTTCTTTGATAGTTGCTCGATTTGGGTTTCTAGATTTTTGAGAGAGGCGCTTTTATTTCGAGTGTTAATCTTTGTATTTTCTTGGAGTTTCTTCACCCACTCTTCCATCTCAGCTCTTATTTGTGTAGACTCCTCTAGGTACTTGCTCATAAGCTCCTCTAAGCTTGGCCTTTTTCTCCAAATGGCTGGCGATTGTCAATCGTGTGTAGTATCCAGGCGGTCCCACATGATATTTAGCTCCATTTCTAAAAGGGGAAGAACGTCCAAACTCGCCATACTTAACCTCTTCAACACTCTTAACTTCTTTGTTTAGAGGACACTCCTTGTCGAGATGAGCTCCTCCACAAATTTGACATCCTACTTGAATAACGTAAATGTTTTCCTTTAGCTTTTTCATATCTCGACCAAGGCTATCAAGTTTACTTACAATAGCAGTGATTCCTTCTGAGTTACTACTGCTATCTACATTCCTGCTAGATGAACCATCATGCTACTTTTGGGAGTGGTCAGCCATAATCTGGATTTTCGTTAATGCTTGAGCAGGTGTCATGCCAGGTTTTGGCCCTTGTGAGTCAAGCAAATGGTGGTTCATAGTGCCCAGACCATTGTATAAGATGTTCAACTTCTGATGGCTATTGATGTCATGAGTTGGGCATTTATAAAGCAGGCCATTATACCTTTCCCAGGCTTGGTATAATGTTTCGTCACCTTCCTGCTTGAAAATTAGGATTTCTTCAAGCTGCTTAGCGATCTTGGATGGGGGACAGTATCTTTGGATAAAAGCTTTTTAAGGAGATCCTAAGAATCGACGATTCCTGGGGAAAGTCTATCCACCCACCTTTTAGCAGCTCCAGTGAGTGTAATGGGAAAAACGTGTAGCATGACCGCGTCGTGTGTTACTCCTGGAATGTTGAACAAGCTGACGATGTCTAAAACTCGCTAAACATGCTCATGAGCACCATCATTCTTGTTTCTGTAAAAGGTGTCTTCCCTCGCATGAATTGACTTTTGATTTTGAAATTCACATTACCTTATATTTTGGGATTAACCACGCCCGGTGCCTGGTTTCCTCGAGTCAATGCTAGGTATTGCTCCATGGTGAGGTTATCAATCTCACCCTCAGCCATGATGTTTCCTGAAAAATTAAAAATTAATACAAAAATAAATAAATACAAGAAATCAAACTACAACTAATTTTAGCTCCCCGAAAGCGACGCCAAAACTTGATGCATATTTTCTTTTAAATAAAATTTGCAAGTTTTAAATTTATAAAACTCGTCTACCGATGCCTACACGCACTAACGGGCAGAGAACTCGGTTGTATGTAGTGCAGTAGTTGTAAATCTGAGGTCGTCCCAAGAGCTAAGTTGTATTAGTTTTAATTTGATTAGTGTTACAGGTTTTGAAAATGGTTTTGAATTGGTTTGAAATTTAACAGAAAAATAAATTACGAAAAGTAAATAGATAGAAGTGATCAGGGAGAAAGGCGTGCTAACCTAGGTATTTCATTACTACTGTTTTGATGTGTATTTCCTGTGCAATGTCTAAGTATATTTTTATTAGTGGTTCTAATATCCACAGACCCGAATTGGCATTTGAGGTCTGCCCTATACTTCCTGCAATCCCGAATCCCTTGCGAGTCACAAAGGTAGGGCACCCAACTTGCAGTGATTAACCCCCAACTATCCTAAAGACCTGTCTATAACCTAGATAGATTATAATCCCTCTCTAAAAGAGTTTCTGTACTTTTAAGTGTTTAATGTGATAGAGGCGGTAATTAGATAAATTCCTACACTAAGGATAGATTCCAACCTACCCTAGTACCCTGTTAACCCCATGTTCAACTAGTCCTCCTAATAATAGAACTAACAGGATCTAAACCACCCTCAACACTACCAAAACTCAGGGATTAATGACAGACTAAAAGGATATCTAATAAAGCAATAATTAAACAGGAAACATTCAATCATAACAACAGTAAATTCATAACTAGGACAACACTAGAAGTGCTTAGCAGCTCATGGTAAGAACACAACAAGAATAAATGAAAGGAATCATGAATTGAATCATCATTAGTCTTACAGTATGCGTTTATGAACGATTAAATAAAACATTAAGTAAAGTGACTTCTCCCTTGGACTTCTGGTGGAATTCTTTAGTCTATAGAGGCTTGGTTTGCCCCTTGATACTGTGGTGGAAGAGTTGATGCTGAATGTGCCGAATGAGGGCTCTATTTATATGTATCGAATCTGTTACGACGTAACCATTATGTATGGTTCCGGTCCGGTTTTTGGTTCCGATCCGGTTATTCGGTTCTTTTGCTCATCCCTACTTACAACCAATGTACACCCTAAAACAATTACGTAAGCGATTCCAAATGAGACAAAAACTATTCACAAACATACGTACCCGTATTTTCAATAAACTCATGATGATGTTGGATGTTAGATCTAAATAATCATTGATCCGGGGGGTCGGAGACACTCAAACCATATGATACCCATGTTTAGAGAGAGAAAGAAATATGTAAAATAATATATAAAGTGAAATGATAGAAGAGTCTCAACCTTACCATGGAAGCCATGGAGCGGCATATCTACCACCATTAGGGATGAGCAAAAGAACCAAAGAACCGAATCGGAACCAAGAACCAAACCGGAACCGATAAGAACCAAACCGGAACCAGAACCATCGGTTCCGGTTCCGGTTCTTAATTTTGAGATTTTTTCGGTTCTTGGTTCGGTTCGGTTCGGTTCCACCGATTCTCGATTCCTGAACCAAATATCCAATTATTCTAAAATTAGGTAATAATTTCCCATACTTCAATTATACACTCCAATATTCCAATTCCATTTTAAAAACCTACGGCCTACTTTATAAACACAGCCAAACACCTTAAACCCTAACCTTTAATCTATTAAAAGCATTATCAAAACAATGGAGGTAAGTTTTATTTTTGATTTTTATTTGCATTCTTGCTTCACGATCTTAAACATGTCTAATTCTTTTCTTTGTATAATGATTTTATGTATTTCGCGGTTTTGTTAGATCCAACTAAGAAGTGTCACTTACTTGCTCATGGTTTTAGAAAAATTATTAGTTATGATATATCTAAAGAAAAACCTATGAGCAATAAAGAACTTGAGAGCAAGGTTGAGGATATGGTTGAAGAGGTTAAGACTAAAATGGGAGAGTTATTTGGAACGTATAAAGAAAGGTTTGATTTTCTATCGTCAAATTCGAGTATGGGTGAGCACATGGAATCCGAAGTTACATCCCCTAATAATGGAGATAATGACTTCTTAAATGATTATTATAATGTTGATGCTACTAGCTCGTATGAAACCGAAACAGAGTTAGATAGATACCTTAGAGAGCCGAAGATTGAATTACGTAAAGGTCAGAGCCTTGACATTCTCCAATGGTGGAAAGTAAATGGTCCTCGCTTTCCTATTGTTTCAAAAATGGCTAGAGGTAACAACAATTTATTTTATACGAATGTTACATTGTTATACCTTTTACTTGCATATTAGTGTAATCTGTAATAGTTTTGTGATTTTGTGTTATATATATTTTTGTGATAGATATCTTGGCAATTCAAATTTCAACTGTGGCATCTGAAGCGGCGTTTAGTACGGGTGGACGTGTATTAGACCCCTATAGAACTCGCTTGTCAACGACGATTGTTGAAGCTTTGATTTGCACCCAAGATTGGGTGAGAAAGTCGAGAACGCAAATTAATTGGGATGATGTTGAAGATCTTATTAAAGACGATGAGATTGTGAAAGATATGGAAGAACAATTAGAGAAACTAACCGAAAGAGATAAAGCGAAACAAACGGGGGAAATATAAACGTTTCTAGTTATTTTGTTGGACAAAGTTTGAAGTTATTTTATTTTGTTTTTCAGATTGTTATGCAATTATTGAAGTTGTGTAAGTTGTAACTATAGAATGGTTATTTATTTTAACTTATGCATTAGTTGTTAAATGATATTGCTTTTAGCATAAATGGTTTCAAATGCTTTAAAATATATATTTTTTGCTTTTTATTGGCTTAATTCATTAGTGCATGAGATTTTTTTCTTATAGATATCGGTTCCTATCCGGGTAGAACCGGTGGAACCGGAACCAGAACCGGGACCGGAACCGAAACCAAAAAAAACTATTTGGTTTGGTTCTCGGTTCCTATTTTTCTTAAAATTTTGGTTCTCGGATCCATCGGTTCCGGTTCCAGTTCCACCGGTTCTAGACCCATGCTCATCCTTAACCACCATACATTAAACAAGTATGCTATATTGGCTATTCTAGTTCCTGCGTATGGTGGTATGGTAAACTATGGTAATTCCGTAATGTCATCACATAAAATGAGATCCTAACAATCATCCCTAATGGGACGATATATGGAATTACTTACAATATTTTTCTAACAAGTACATATTGATTAAGAACAAGAACTTCTACGAAGCTTTCAATGCTGATGATGTCTTCTATGGTCTTTGACTTCAAGTCTGCATTATTAAGTGAATCACCTATGTAGTAGCAAACAACATCAAATATTACTGCTCCTTTGATAATAAGCTTAGTGATTAACCTTTCGGGGAAACATTAACTGCACCAACAACGTATTTTCTCACGCTTGAATAATTCTTCTCATAACTCTTCCCCCTAGAAATTCAAATAATGCATACTCAAAAGTATCAAGATATCTCTTCCCCCATGTAGTTGAAGTGATGCACCCCGAAGTAACAAGTTAAAAAACACTGATTTTCTTTGCGGTTATGACATTTGTCTTCCCGGAATGACCTAAAATAAGAAGAAGGTATGGGCTCTATCACGTGTACTTGTTATGCATTCTGGTGTATCCACTCCTTCCTCCTTGCTAGTTTTGATACCTCAGAATCAGCAAAACTTTATACGCACATATACTTGAATACTTGTGTGAAGAAGAAATTAGCTCAAATCTATCCTGTGAGAAACAACTGCTGATCAAATCTCTACTCATAAACTCTCTCTAACTATAATTTTATCAACCCCTTGCTATTTGAAGTGACCACTGATGGAGTAAAACCCGATATACCAAAGTTGAAAGTGAAGTAGAATTCCTGTTCTTGTGACTTAAGCTTGCTCTAATGTTGGAAGAACGGTGTAGAGAATTTGTGCTCCATTCAAATCTTTAAGTACTTAATACCCCACCAAAGTATGAGACATTCATCACCTCTTGAGATTATCCACATCGTCTTCTGCGTGTAACACTAAGTACTACAACGTAACTCCTTTAAGTGATAGTTATCCAGGTCTTTAACCAACCACCCCGACTGTTGGTAACTAGACAACCCAAGTCTTCATCCTAAATTTTAAGCTCGAGCAAGTTATCATTGAAAGTCATGCATCCAACCAACCCTGACTTTAAGATAAAATAAGAATACGCCTTTGTGAAATCTAACTTTAATCTCAAATAAGTGATATCATACAAAAACGCCCAGTAGTCACTTAAAATATTCATATCAAATCTAGCCATTAAAATTTAAAGTTCCATAATTCTTTATAATGATTGATCTCAATCTCGTCACGAAAAAAATTGTCAATTTGTCACTTTTAAAAACCACATTTAACCATAACATATCCCTTAATATCAAAATTAAGTCCAAATTAAGCAAATTAAGAACAATTCGTGTATATCAGCCCACACATAAAAAATTTCCAGTCTAAGTCCTTCGTAACGCGGCCCAGTTCATAACACAAGCCCAACTTGTAACCCAAACTATGTATGCGGCTCAACCAATAGAGCCCAACCCAACTCCATATTATACCCGATCTACTCATCACAATTTGTAAACCCGGTCTCCCGTCCTTATAATTAGGGATAGCAAACCCTAATTACATTTTCTCATATTCAATTGCCCCCTCTTTTCATTGAACGACAGCAACCACAGATCTCTATCAAATCCTAATTATCATCCATCTAAAACCAAATCTCAGCAACACTTTCTCTTATACAAAGTAAATCTAACCACCATATTACTGCACACATCGAATCTTACCACAAGCTTATAACTTTCTTGCTCAATCTGAGTTTCAAAAACAAATCAAAGTACGTGCACCCATAATCTGAGGTTCATCTTCAAGATCTCTATCAAGAGGTCTCGTATAGGTGTGGTTTTACTTTGTTTATCTTATCTTAACCAAATTAAAGAAATAATGAAATAGATTTTGTTTTTGTTCTTTCTTTTTGATGTTTAGATATTGAAAGAGGGCATGTGTTCTCACATATTGATGATGATCATGGTTTAAACCAAAAAAATCTTTAAAAGATTTGTATCAATGATTGAACCTTTTTGAGATCTTGTGTTGTTTTATGTTTGAGTTCAGGTCTTGTTGTAGTTAGAAATATGATAATTGAGATAGAGTCGATTGAATGGAGAATAGATGATGGGATTTAGGATTAGTAATGGATTTGAAATTGTTGGATGTTGTTGGTTTGCGATTGGTTTATGTCTGTTTCGTTCTTCTTGTCCTTCTTTCTTTTTCTTTGGCCTAACTCAGTGGAGTTAGTTAACTCGTAGACTGAGTTGACCCAGTCAACTCGTTAATTACCGACTTGACTCGGTCTGAGTCTGGTTTGCATATTTTGCTGAAATAAGCAAAACATAT
Organism: Tanacetum coccineum; assembly: GCA_026074375.1. Taxonomy (NCBI): domain Eukaryota; kingdom Viridiplantae; phylum Streptophyta; class Magnoliopsida; order Asterales; family Asteraceae; genus Tanacetum; species Tanacetum coccineum. The sequence goes on along the minus strand of BQNB010079348.1, from coordinate 4,307 downwards.
TTTGCTAAAACCTGTTTATTTCGCAAAATGAACATGTGATTACTTATTTTTCACAATGAAGCAAAGATGCTTATTTCGCACAGTAAACATGTGATTGCTTATTTCGCATAATGAAGCAAAGGTGATTATTTCGCATAATAAACCTGTGATTGCTTATTTCGCAGACTTAAAGACTGTTTATTTTGCAGACTTTAAAAACTCAAACCCATAAATAAGCTTCGAAAATAAGCAGTTTTAAAAAGCTCAAGAAACCACGAAAAGTTTTACACATAAAGCTTACAAGGACAAGATACCCACTAAATAAGCTAAAACCCTAATAAGTGATGAGGTGTCATTTTATACACTTTTTCAAGGTCATTTAACCCCCTAAATCGTTGCTTTCTGCCCAAAATAGGTACTTAATCTTCCTTTTCAGGTATTTAGCTTTTGGAAGGCGTTTGTTGGAAAATACACGTGACTTGGGATCATTTAGAGAAGAAAGACCAAGTCTAAAAACCTACACAACATCTATCAAATTATGTTTCTCGCGGGATGGAGACCTAGCAGTCACAGTTAAGTTTTTACAAGACGCCGTCACAACCACGCTGCGTGACGGTTGTCACAACCTTTCATGACGGCGTCAGATAGCAACACTCGACCCAACCAAGATCTAAAATATTATCTTAATGTAGGCGTCACGATTTTAAAACACGACGTCGGCGCAAACGATTTATTATATATACATAATCCATTTTTAGGGTTATTAAGTGTTGTAACTTTAGAATAAAAGAAAGGGTACGAACCCTAGTCATTTAGCAGCTTGTTAGGGACGATTTTAGGCCTCAAAACCTATTGATACTTCCTTCATTTCATATTTTAATACAGTAAGACTATCTCTAAATCACTTCAATAGTCTTGTTGTTGTGATTCTTATTTGTTCTTGCTTTATCTTTAACATGCTTGGCTAAACCTTCTATTGTGTTTATTTATGATTGTATGAAACCTAGAATGTAGATCTTAGTGGTGTTGCTTCTTGTGATGAATATGCATGTTAGGTCTTAGAAAACTAGCTTTTGTCTGTATCGCTGTTGATATGTCTAGGAAAACATGATTGTGTAGAAAGGATACCATTGGGTAACAGTCTTCATACTACCTTGCCCCTTTTATGGTTGATCCACTTTTAATATATTTTAATTGCATTTAATATACTCTTGGGGGCCGGGTAATAGTCTTTATACTACCTTACTTTGTGTTTTGCCTCAACGTAATATTAAATAGACGACAGGTTCGTGTAATTCGTTCATGACTTGGGAAATAGTTACATAGATCATTATAAGTGTGACAAAGCACAAGCACTACGGAGAAGCATATAGGGAGTAATACATGATTAAATGAACACAATATTTTATTTATTTTGTTATCACATTAGCATAGGTTCTTATTTAGTTTTAATTTAATAGCTAAAACCAACCAAACCTCTCAAACATATGATTTACTACTTTCATAAAATATAAAAACACAAAAATAATCTTCTCTCAACCCTTAGAATTCTGTTAGACCGTGATCAAGCCTTCTCAACCTATTCTCTTAGAGAACGATAAAAACCTCCGAGTCTTGCGTATACTACACTACAACGATTAGGTACACTGTTTAGGGAGTTGTAAAACTTCTTGTAGAAGTCCTTTACGACAACCGCATCAATAAGCCACACAAATAACAACATAACATGGCCTTTTTGATGACATATAAAGCATGAACTAAGCTGATATACCCCTAAAGCTTAAAAAATAGATTTTGGACTGTTGGGCATAAATTTGGATCTGTTGGACATAATTTTAAACATGACAGATTTTGAGATAGATTTGAGATACAGGATCATTAAAAGAAAAAAAACATAACCGAACCAAGAATGTAACCTGGTTAGCTCATGATACCAAATGTTAAATCTAAAGAATCATTGATCCAGGGGTCGGAGAGACTCAAACCATATGTTTGTAGAGAGAGTAGTGAGAGAAAGAAATGTGTAAAAGAATATAGAAAGTGAAAATGATACAAGAGTCTTAACCCCTTCATAGAAGCCATGAAGGGGTATATATACCACCATACATTACACAAGTATGCTATATTGGCTATTCTAGTCCCTACGTATCGTGGTATGGTAAACTATGGTAATTCTGTAATGTCGTCACATAAAATAAAATCCTAACCTTAGAAGATGTGGCATTCCCACTTTAGTGAAGTGTACCTCTGTGATTCGTCAATTAGCATACGGCTTCGTTCGAGATTCTATAGACGACTATCTACAAAATAGTAATAAAACAGCTCATGATTGTCTCGTTGCTTTCTGTAACGAGGTTATGGAGTTATATGATGATGAGTATTTGTAAAAGCCTACACAAATTGAAGTTGAAAAACTCTATGCTTTTTACAAGGGGAAACATGGGTTTCTCGATATGATCAAAAGCATTGACATGTACGAAATGGCCTTAGTCTCAATGCCCAATTGGACTTCGCGATCAATTCTGTAGGGGTGATTTCAGACCAGATCCAATCATTTTATTAGAAGCGGTTTCCTCATAAGATTTATGGATTTTACATGCGTTCTTTGGTGTTAACAATTACACCAATGTTATATGTCAATCACCTTTTTTAAACGATCTCAAAGAACGAAAAGCACCAGAGGTTCCATTTATGGCTAACGACGTGAAGTATCGATGGGGATATTATTTTACTAACGAGATATATACAGAATGAGTTGTACTTATTAAGTTTATTTCACAGCCAGGCTCGAATGATATGAAGCAAGATATAAACAAGTTCATGAAGCAAGAAAAGACGTGGAACGAGTGTTTGGCGTGCTAAAGAAAAAGTGGGTTATAATAAAAACTCCTACAAGGTCGTAAAGTCTTCAAACAATTACGAAATTGATGTACACTTGCATCATATTACATAAAATGATTCTAAAAGACAAAACGAAGGCAATCTCTCCCAAGTCTTTTTCGGATGAACAACGTTGTAAAGATGATCCGTACGATTGGAAGAAGATAGGTTACAAGTTATTAAAGATATACACAACTCAAAAACTCATCTTAGTCTTAAAGCCGATTTAGGGAAACATATTTGGCCTCGAGCAAATGCACACTAATTTATTGTAACGTTTTTAAATTTATTTGAATTATTAATGTAATGTTCTTTTAGTTATTAATAAAAAATTATTTTAAAAATATGGTTCACTCACAAGTGCGATTGCATTACAGGTGTTTGGTCTTAGGTAGGTCTAGGATAGAGAAAGATGAGTTGAAGCTGATGTGGCAGTCTAGTTTGTTCACTTTGTGTGGTTGCATTATTTACTAAAAAAATTGTTCAGCCACAAGGGCGGTTGCATTACGGGTGTTTGGTCTCTGGTTAGTATAGGAGAGAGAAAGATTAGTTGGTGCTGATATGGCAGTATGGTTTGGTCATTTGTGTGGTTGCATTATTACTAGTCTAAGACTAGTAGTATGTTGGAATACGAGAGGTCTTGGGTTCAAGCCTTGCCGTGGGGGTTTTCCTTCAGGAGCAAAAAAGGAGTGGGGTTTATCCCCTAAGGAGAAGGTTTGAGTGTTGCATACTGCCCAATTAGATGTCACTATAAGCTTGAATCACTAACAACTAACTTGCCGTTCTAAAAAAATGTAGTATGTTGGAATGCGTTTATTTTATAGTTAATATTTATACGGCTAAAAAATACGTGAGCTTATCGGGGGCACACACGCATGCACTGAAGATACGTCTATTAATGTAATTAATATGTTTATCGTATATTTATTAGTTATATTAATATGTTTCATGAAATAATAAACGGTTGTTAATTATATCGTTAGACGATATAAATAACTAATATGCATTAAGTAATAAGTGAGAGACTTATTAATTCAAAAACCAAAACTCGTAGGGTTATGGTATAAGGGTCGACCATTGAAGGTTCTAGAGGGGGTGAGGAGTGTTGACTTTTAAAACTTGAGGAGATGTTAGACTTAAATTTGGAGAACAAGTTTAGAGGCTATATAAACATCCGATTGGTCTCCTAAATCACACAACACACACTCCCAAAACCTTAACCCTGGTTTTTGGTTTTCCTTATCTCTTTTGCTAAGCTGATAGACATTAAACCTTAATTAAGGTTCGATCATCTTTTGATCAATAAACACCAAACCCTTGTTTGTTCATGGTGTTTAAATTCATGAAGCAAGCACTAACATCCTAGCGTATTACATTGATGTGTAGTATGAGCAATTGTTAGAGATGATTGTTTTAATCACTTTTGTAGAACCGTAAAAGGGGAGTAA
>BQNB010079347.1:0-30270 GCA_026074375.1 Tanacetum coccineum | reverse complement strand
TATTACAAAAACTAACTTTATTGATATGTAATCATACATAAATTATAAATATTGTAACATTGGACTCTTTTTAGCGTAATTATAAACCTATTTCAATGGTTAACTTTTTAAAACTAAAATTCTTTTGAGGAGATTTAGTGATATTAAGATTAATCCTTAACTTTTTATTGTTAAAAAAGACTCGAATTTTATTATTTTTAATTTCTTATTTATTATAAAAAACTTAAATATAAAAAAGTATTATATTTTGATGTTTATTGATTGATTAAATTATGAGAAAATTCTTAAAAGAGACCATGTGCCATATGTGCTAGCACTTTATAACTCAAAAAATATTTTTGAACCAAAATAGCATAGGGAGACCTGGCAACTTAAGAAGAATTTGACAATTGTCCATTTTTTTATTATTTAAGTACAAGTCACCCTCGGAGAACCTGTGCGACTTAAGAATATTTTGTACTTGCATAGTAAAAAGAGAGAATATTAAGCACAAATCACCGTTGGCTATTTTGGCTCAAAAATGTTTTTTTGCGTTATAGAGTTTTAACGCCTTAGGTGTTTGGACTCTTTTAGGATTTTTCCCTTAAATTATTGATAAAATGGATATTAAAGTAGAGGCATTTTTTTTACTAAAACATGAATTTCGTCGTCTTAAAATAATTGTTCTCAAACAAAACATACAGTTTAAGGAAAAAATAATTACTAAAGCATTTCCTTTCATACTTTTTACAGAATGATGATTTTACCCTTAACTATTTAATTAATAAATTCTTAAAAATTGAAATTATGATTTATAGTAAGGGTAGTATGATAAACTCGATTAAAGTTTCCTATTTATTAAATGATATTCCAATTTCTCTTTTCTTGTTATAGACTCACAGTAAATCATTTTCCCAACCATTGTATTTCATTTATTACTTAAAAGTATATAATTACATTTATTTCAAATCATCATACTTTATTTATTACATGAAAATCAAAAACTATATATTATTGATGACATCAAATAACGTCTATTTTATTGCTTCATTTATTACATATAAATTGCTCATTTTACATAATTTATGCATGAATTGGCACTTAATCGATTAAAATAGTTATTTGCACTAAGTATGGAGCAATTGGTGAAGAGTTACTAAAAGGCGCGCATTTTAGAGCTTAAACAAAGAAATCAAGAGGCTACTGTCCTGACATCCTATACGTCGTATCCATCAAGAAGATACGAAGTATCTGTGCCTGCACTTCACAAGAAACCACGAAGACATCAAGACCTATACGCCATATCCAGAGTATTCATACGCCATATTCAAGATAAGTACGAAGAACATTCTGGAATACTTTATTCATGGCACCCACTTCAAGGACTCTCCAATATGCCATATCCATCTACTCTATACCGTGTATCGAGCTAACTTTAGAAGATTATAAATACAAAAACCCAAACACGAGTTTAGGGTGTGCTTAATCATATTATCGAAACCCTAATCACAAAAGATAAATTTCAGAGGCTAAGAAGAGTAGCAAAGGTCAAGCATCAAGCTTCAATCCATAGGAAACACCGTGTAACTTTCTAATACTCTAAATACACATTTGATTGTTGGTATCATACATTAATGTGATTAGTTTACATTGGTCATTCATCTATGACATTTGTATTGGTTACTATGGTTATTGGCTAACACCTTTAGGTGTTAGCCATAGTTATGCAAGTTTAATGTTTGGTTTGTTTATTAGATTGTCCTTTACTTGTTGAATGTTAATTATGTTTATCAATTTATACTCGTTTATGTGCTTAAGTATGCGACCTTCCATTCAACTCGGTCTAGGAATGCAAAGTATATAGCTAGCTAGATGCCAGGGTAGCTCTCCATAGCTGTAATTTATATATCTAGATTAATGTAGGATCACAAATAACATGCTGTCTATGCCCTTGGTGTTTTGAACAAGTTGACTAGTATGTGTCCCTAGATAATTCAACAAGTAACGTTCTGACTCCTCGCCCGTAGATTTGGACAAGTGGACTCCCAATATATAAAGAACCATTAAGCAGTAAGTTAGTAAAGTCTCCATGAGCTAGGATTCAGTAAGAGCACCATTACTTAAACCCTAAGATAGATTATAATTGACGGATGTATGCTTAATGACACATTTAGTAATTGTGACATGATTATTGAATAATGTTTAGGAAGAATCCCGCCTAAACCTTGCTTATGATATAAACACCAACATAGTAAAACAATCATTGCACTAAAATGAACAAACCTTGCGTCTAATTGGATTAATTATGGTTAACACAGTTTCCTTAAAATAGGCTTGACCGCCCTTCTATCTTTTGTTATTTACCTTGCATGTGTTAGAGTAGAGAAAATTGGTTAAGTCGGCACAAAACCCCGTGCCAGTCTCTTAGGCTGAACCCCCTTTAAACCATTAGAATTAGGAGTAGGACTGACATCGGATTAATATAAATTAGAACTAACGTAGAATAACTAAATTACTGGTAGAACTAGGAATTAATATTCTCGCTCTTAGTGATCGACACCCTACTTACCAACGAAGCTACAACTGATCGGGTACAATGCCCTTTAAGGTGTTGTTTTAGGTAAAGTCGGCAAAACATAAATAGTAAAACTTGATAACAATAAATACCTACACACAACGACACATCATGTTTTTGGCGCCGTTGTCGGGAAGTGAAGTTGTTTAATTCTTATTTATTAGTGTCTTAGTTTAGATTTAGTTTAGTTTAGATTAATTTGCATATTTGTGTGTTTGTTTTTTGTGTGTTTGATTTCTGCATTATATATTTTGCATATTGTGTGTTTGTGTATTTTTCTGCATTATTACAGTTCGCTGCAAATTCTTGAGTCGAATACTCAATATGGCGTATTCATCTTCTTGGATACGGCGTATAATTTTTTTTCAAACCAATACAGCGTATTTGACTCTATTATCAATACGGCGTATTCAGTTTACTGAATACGGCCTACAACTCTATTTGACCATTTTCTTTCCTAGCATATTTATTACAGGTTAAAATGGATGACCTCAACATTACTATGGAACTATATATTCAACTTAAAGAAGAAAAAGCTCGCAGGCGTGGTAAGGTGTATAACTGAGAAACTACTACGAATGATAAGATGTGGTGTGATAAAGACGCTCACAACCTCAGATCTGTTGAAACTGAATTCCCAGCTATAGTCTTTAATGACGCGTTAACATCTGAAGTAGCACTCTCATGTAAACCCACGGTAAGTCCCCTTAACGACAATCAATTTGACTTTAGAATATCGCTTGACGAATCTAACGATGAAGATTACATGGTAATTTATGACAAAAACTCATTTTCTTATAACATAATTTATGTCAACGATTTGAAAACGGGTTCGGAAAATGATAATAAAGTCAATATGCCTTCATTTTCGTCATCAGAACCTACGGTCAATCATTTTAATGATTTCGACTACTTTAAAGATTTTGAGAAAGAGTTCCCAGCGATTGCCTATAATGATGCTTTAATGTCAAAATTAGATTTCTTACCTGAACCTACTATAAGTCCTCAACATATCAATGAATTTAATTTGAAAAATGAAGCATTATTGTCTGAATGTGATGGAGAGGAACAAAACGTTATAAAATTTAATGATCTATTTCCTTTTAACGTAATTTATCCTGATGATTTAAAATCAGAACTATGGTAATGAGGAAGTAAATAGTTGTAGTGAGCCTTATGTTGATAAAAAGTAGGGGGATCCGATGTGGGAAACAAAGTTGTTGGAAAATTTTTAGGATCCTAACAAAACGAAATTTGTTCAATTATGAGGACTCTCCTTTTGCATAGCCTTTTAAGGAAATTTCTGTGTTCATCGAGATATCAAATTGATCCCAAATGCTAACCGATGATGTTTTTTTTTAGATAAGAACTATGAAGAATACAAGAATGATTGGGTTTATAAATGGAATGACAATATACCGTGGGTAAGTGAAAAACCTTGGAAGCTTGATGGAATATGGAAGGAACCTGTGCCCGTTAAACACCGCTGTGAACCTTTCAATTATAAAAATAGATGTTTTGAATGGCCAACTTGTAGCTGGAAAGATGATGGATACTGTAATGGAAGGAACCTACCCGGACAATATCAAGTTGGGAACCAAATCCATTATCAAGATCATGAGTGGTACGAGGCACTAAAAGATAGTGATATGAAAAGAGAAGCACTAAGAAACAAGGCTGAATTGGAGAGATCAATGAACCAAGAAGAAGGATCAAGTAGCGACTCATAGAGCGGGTACTCAACCGTTAACAAGTGGAGTGATCAAGAAGAAGTTGATAACAAAGAACCCGATGATAATTATAATCCATACCTCAATATAGCTTGACTATTTATTAGTCATACTAAAAGGAAGAATGAAAAGACGATCAATGAAAGAATAAAAATGTTCGGGGACTAGATGATTGCTTGGTTCAAGGGGATCCCAACTTAATGAAAATAATAAGGGAAATCGCGAAGAGCTTGGAATCCCCTATACAAAACCGCTGGAGTGCAAAACTGAAGGATTCGAGGTTGTCAAGTATACATTTGGACCTACGGAATGTTACGTAGCCATGAAGAAATGACTTGGATTTATGTTAACAAAGGGATGCCGATAAATCTTATTAAAAATTTATATGTGCCATTTGGCATTCCGTTCGACCGTAAATTATTTTATAAGGATGGGATAAAACTGAAACAAGTCTAACTTAAAGACTTTGTTGTTAAAAAAAAAATGCTCACCGGGAGACAACCTAGATTTATTTTCTATTTTTATCGAGTCTGTCTTCCCAGGCATGGATACGGCATATCCGCTCCATGTCATACGGCGTATCGCATGCCTGGACGTTATCAACCTTTATTTTGTATGCATTTTAAAAACATTATTGCCAGTTCAGTCTATACGGCGTATTCATTATACGAATACAACATATTAGGCGACTAACGCGTACTTAGAATATTGCTCCAGGTTTTAATACGACGTATTTTGGTTTACCAGATACAGCGTATCAACTTCCTGTAGCGGTTTAGGATTTTTATTTTTCGAGTCTAACCAATACACCGAGATAGAATTGCATTTTGTTTTCTTATATCTTATACAAGACCTTGCTGAAAAAATGACGAATGTGGTTGGATACTTATTTTTTGGAATTACTATGTGCATGTTGTTCATGCTAGGATTTAGACGCTTTTGCACACACGATCTTGCTCATAAACGCAACATGGAGGATCATACCGAGCAAATCTCATGGGAGTTTCTCGTTCTAATTCTTTTAATTTCATGTTTTTAATGTTATATTTATACAACGAGGTCGTTGTATATCTCAAGTGGGGGGAGGAGAATTAGAATGCTTACTTGTCTATGTTTTCAAAATAAAATGCCTAATTTATGCCTAAATTTAAAAAAATTTAGCATACTTTTGTGAAATTATTAGTTGCATAACCTCGCACACATAACCCTTGTTTATATATTGTAAGAATTTACCCTTATCCGTTTCCCAATATTTACCCAAATTCCACAAAAATATGAGTGTGCCAGTGATGTTGTAGACTTTAGAACTTGGCTTAATATATCTATTCGAGACCACAATGATAAGTACTATGGATTTAGATGAATTGATATTTTTAAACTGGTAAATTTCTAGGATTACACCAAAAAGCCTATACGTGTAATATTAACTAACTAAACTGGTTAGTTAATGTGATAACCGTTATTATTTCCATGGTTAAGTATTATAAAATATTATAGTTTTGTATTTTTAAGTCTTTTGATCTTGACAGTTTTCCTGATGAAAGCTGAAAAGTTGACTTTTGTTGACTATTTTGTGTAAAAGCGGTTTTGGTTTAACCAAGAATTTAATGGAGTTTTGAGTTCGTAAATGAATCATCTTTTATTTGTTTTTCTATTTTATAGTGGTTTTGAGGTTTTCAGTGCTTTCTGGGGGGTTTTTTCGCGTTTAGTGAAAAATCGTCACGCAGCGCGTACCGACACGATAGTTTATTTAAGAGTGGAGATTAATGAAGTTGGGAATGTGTTAATGGGTTTATTTATTTAATAAATTCATAAAATGATATAACTTTGATTTAAGTCGTAAATCGTGAGTGTGAGATTTGAAAGTTACTAGAAAAACGGTTGTTTTTGTAAAATTCGGTAAAAGACTGTAACAGTCGTAAAAAGGTAAAATTTTAGGTGAATATAAGTTGTTAAGCCATATTTTATGATTGGAAGTGTTTTTAAATGGATGAGCAAGGTTCGGTTGAGTTTTGTAAAAAAATTACGTTTTCGGTCCGGAGTCGGCCGACAACGGCTCAAAAAATGGTTTTTCATAGCAATTTAATGTGATAAGTGTCATGTGAATAACCGAGTTTATGGAAAAATGATTTTAAACGCAATGGAAATGATAACTAAGTTTGGTTGACGTTTTAAATAGATGAAAATTGAATTTTTAAATGATCCCGGCGCAAAAAGAAAGACCCGAGACCCTCTATAGGATCCAATTGGTCAAAGAAGTCAAGAGGGGACCAAATGTCTTTTTTAAGCAAGCATGTCTTGCATAGTACCCTTTTTATTCCACCACCTCAAACATTTTTGGTTCATGCACCATTTTGAAATTCAAAAACACAAAAAAAATTCTCCCTTTCTCTCTCTATATCCAGACGAACCCAAGGAAGAAGAAGAACAAAGATTTTGAAGATTTTCATAAGAACACGGGTTAAGAATAGTTAGTGGGTTGATAGTTAGTAGACGCGGGTTATATAAAAGGTGTACAAATTCATTCCTTTTGCGTCAAAACCGAACCAAGGTCATCCAAACAAGTAAGTTTTGCAAAAACTTTGATTTAAAGTTGTACTTTTATGATTATGGTGATGTTTAGACACTAGTTGTACAAGTTGATCGCCAAAAAGGTCGAAACTTAAAAGTGAAAATGTAAAAAAAGGTGTTTGTTTGACGACTAAAATGAGAAAGAAAGAAAAGATTTTTGAGTTTAAATAAAATGGTTGTTGTGATAATTTTTCATTTTATAAAAATGCTTATAAGGGCTTATTTGGAGGTTGTGCTTATTCAATAAGTTAAGTTATAGCTTTTTTGTGCTTTGTGACTTTCGGTGTAGATGGTTTCGGTGTGGGCTCGGCCCAACCAACCCATTTGTTTGCTCGACCCAACCCACGAGTGGTTTTGGATTCGATGTGGGCTCAGCGCAACCGAAAGGTGTGTTTGGTTTGTTTCGGCCCAATAAGGGGTGCGTTTGGTTGCGTTAGTCCGACACCAAGGAGGGCTCGACCCACTTGGGCTTGGTTTTTGGTTTTGAGCTTATAGCTTATTGATTTTGGCTTATATATTAAGCTTATGGCTTATTTGTTTCGGCTTATATTAAGCTTATGGCTTATTTTAGTTTCGTCATATATATTAAGCTTATGGCTTATTTGGTTTTCGGCTTATGTATTAAGCTTATAGCTTATTTGGTATTCGATTTGGCTTATTCGACTTGAGGCTTATTCGGTTTTGCTTATTTATGAGCTTATAGCTCATGTTTTAATTCAGCTTAATGGGTTAAAGGCCCATTAGGTTTTGATTTGTATTTTGGATTTATGAGAAGAAGTATGGACTAAGTTTTGCTATCAGGCTAAATATCTAAGACCATAATGGGGCATAAGACCCAATAACAAGTAAATGAATTTGTGGACTTTATGAATCGACTAAAGAAATTGTGTTGGACTAAGAGAGATTTTGTTGGACTTGTCGGATGTGAAGGGGGTTATTTTGCTACGTTTTGATAAAATGTATTGAAAATACCGATGATGTCGGAAAATGTCGGGTTTGTGAAAAAGTGTTTGGGATTAAGGTTTAAGACCTTGGAAAAAGTCATAAAAACGTACGGGTCATGCCGAAGTTTCAAAAGAATTATATACTTAGAAATTTTGCTAAAAAGGGATAAAATTTTCATTGTTTTAATAATAAATAGATATTTTACTTGAAAATTTAATACAAGATGAAAGATGTAATTTCTCGAAACATTGTTAATATTTAATATGTATAATCATTGTGTCAATTTTATTGAGGGTGTAAAGGATAAGTATTATGGGAGATTAAGTGTCAAAGTAAAAGCCATTGGATATATTTAATGACGAGAAGTTGTACCCCGTTAGACCGATAATAAGACGAAAAATAATAATAAGAATATAATTATATTTTAATAATTGAATTAAACATTAAATATATAAATATATATTATAGTATATATAAATCTATATATTATAAATAATAACATATATATATATATATACATATATATATATATATATACATATATATATACATATATATATACCGTATCGATTACGGAAATGTGGATTATTTATCTTCAGCTTTTGAGCTCTTGCTCATTCCTTTTCGTCAGTCTTTCGTGGAGTATTTTGGTTGATTGTATCGTTCAACGATTTGAGAGTTGAGATTTATTGAATTGAAATCGCACTTTGCCCAAGTGTTTTTCGAGTCGTTTTCGCATAATTACCACACAACCATAATTTGAGATAAAGTGTTGATAACGAGATAAAGTCTTGGTGATAAGACAACGGTTTTTGTTATGAAATAACGGTACGAGTTAACGAGTTTAGAATGATATAATTTTGAAATGGGGTTTTAGGATGAAAATGAGGATTTTGTGTAAGTTAAGGCGAACACTTGTACAATAAAATAATTTGTGCAAGTAATAATAAAGTGAGTATATATTACGTCGTTGCCGGGTACATTATACACTTGCGTAGATATTGATTGTGTTCTGCCTTATTTGAGATTGTGCGGTTGCTTTGATTGCTGATTGAGGTGTGTTCTTGGTGCCCCACTTTTTATAGTTTTTCCATTGGGGGAAAATGATACTCAAATGTGTTTTGAAATATTTTGAATTGATCTGTGCAAAATGTGGTTTTGTTTTTGGGACAAGTTATGTGCTTATGGCTGCTATGTGAATATTATGTGATGCATGATTGTTTGGATCGGATAGGTACGCCTACCTAGTGTTTGTGAGATTATTGGATCGGATGGGTACGCCTACCTAGTATTTATGTGATTATTGGAGCGGATGGGTACGCCTACCCAAGTTTGTATGTGGTCCTTCCCTATGTTTAGTGCTCTAGCTGGTAGGCCCTTTAGGTGCGTAAGTGACATATGGTTATTGATTAGTGGTGATGCTAAGGTTGTTTGAATATATTCACTGCCATATAGCACTATTGTCCACTGTTGAAATATTAGCACAGCTTTTGGGTTTAAGGTCAATACTATGAGCTCACCAACAATATTATTGATGTTTTCGAGTATCATTTTCAAGTGTGTCAAGTAAAAAGGTATGTGAATAGTATTGGAAGAGAAAAGATGTAACCCAAAGGGACTGAGTCGAGATGGTTATAATGATTGTATTTTGTCAAGTTTTTAACTTGTAAAATGATTGTAAACTCAAGTTTCATGCTTGTAAATTATAAAGTGTATGATCTTGTATCTTAGGCAATGAATGGTATCGTCGCATCTCGTGTTTCTGCCACTGATGGGGTGTGACAGATTGGTATCAGAGCCAAGGTTATAGAGAATGCTGGTTTTTATAAAATAAAAAGTGCAACTATAACCGGAAAGTGAAGTCTATTTTTTGTAAAACCTTGAACATAATGAAAGTCAAATAACCCGAGCAGTTCATGGTATTTTTCTTAAACCTTAAATTCGCATAGCCCTGATCAAACATGCTTATTCAGGAAGGTCTATGAATATGATGGGGGTTAGTTTTCTAATGTTATGTTAGGAGGAAGGAAGGGATGTTCTTGTGAGTTAATCATGTGGACCATCCTCGAAAAATTGATAAGATGTAAAGTGATGAGAATACTTGCGAGTGTTGAGATTGAGATGATGTTGATTTTAGGATTGCCATGCTGCCTTAGTAGTAGTAGTGTGTGATACCTTGAGAGTGTAAGTTAAAATTGTTGCAGATAGCGATGATTGGTTGATTGATTGATGATTGGCCATGCTTGCCTTAGTGTAGTGCGTGTTGCCTTAAAAATTTTATGGATAGTCAGAGGGAGCGACGTGATTTGGGAATATGCTTTGTGGATTATTTGTTTGATGTGTTGACCAGTTGTGCCTATTTAGTATCGAATCTAGTTAGTGTTTATCTATTGTTTATATTCTTTCTGATATATTTGATATGTATATATATATATATATATATATATATATATATATATATATATATATATATATATATCTATTTACTGGTTCGGAAATAGTCTATTTTCAAACGATATATTGATTTGTTAATGGGTAAGCTTAATTTGATGTTGATAATTTGGATAATAATATTATATACTTATAACCTTTTATAGTGTTATCACGGATGTTTAACCCAGTGTGTGTTGACCCTGGAGATTTTCAAACTGGCTGACGAAAGCTCAGAGCTCCTGAGTGCCCGTACACTTCTTGAGGATCCCGTATAAGGCCATTGGCATGGTGGTATGTGCCTTAATTAACATACATTTTTCCATTTAAAAACGGACTTAATATGACAAAAACTAACTAAAAACTGCCAAATTATTTAAATGTTTGTTTGCGTTTGTATTTTGCAATGGGGAGAAACGGATATAACCAAAGGATGAAAACAAAGCCAAAATTGGACAAAACCGAGCACGGAATGGAAAAGACAAAGTCAAATCGAAGCCAAAGTCAGTCAAAGTCAAAAAGTCAATAGGAAAGTCAACCCCGACAAATTCAAAAGTTAACCAAGTGAAGAAAAATACAACGTCGTGGGACTTAAAAAATTGCCAAAACCTCAGTGTATTACAAGCTAATAAAAAGACAAAGGCTAAACTTGCAAATTGGGTGAAGTATAACTTTAGGGGCCAGTTCTGCCAAGACCCTAAAGTTGTATCATAAAGGTACGAATTTTGCAATTAGTATGTATAGGTTGAAGGGGCAATTCTGCCAAACCTTCATACCTGATTATCAATGGAAGACAATTTTGCAAGTGAGATATATGTGATGAGGGTGCCAAAGCGCCCACGTTACCCAAACCCATTTTTCCCTCCCAAACAGGAACACAGGAACCAATCACCGGGTTCTCTTCTCCCTTTATACCCTGCATAACATGAAAAATTCAAGAGGGATAAACAAATACCCTTACCCTCCACACTCATCACCACCTCCCAATATATACTTGCCATGTTGGCAATCCCACACATATTCATAAAATCCAACGACTCCCATTAACTTAAAAAGCACAAATGTTAATGGAGGGCCAAGATTGAAGCTTTGATTGCTCTTACAAAGAAAGCACTGCTGGAAGACCCAAGGAGGAAGTTCTTTAGTATAAATAAGGCCATTGTAACCAAAAAAAAAAAGGAGAAAGGAATTCATAGTTAAATTTCGATTTTTTTTTTTTGTTTTGAGCTTAATTATTATGCTCAATTTTTCTCTTCAAAGTTCTTGTTAACTTTAATTTTGGTTTATGTCTTAATGCGAATTTGGAAGTTTGTAAGTTGGATTCTTGAATTCTTTGTACTTCCTTTGTTTTAAAAGGCATTACTTAATATGTTTTAAGTTCCTATATAATCATATTAGTCATTTGTTTTAACTCTCATAACTATGAATTTAAGTAAAGTCACAATTTATAATCTCACTCGATTACACTACAGCATTATGGATGATAGCCTATTTTGGTGGGCTTGGTGGGGGGACACTACTAGCTTGTTCTTTGACAATGCTAAAGCTTGTAGACTTAGTTGAATTAGCTTAAGTAGCCCTGTTTACGACAAGGGTTTTGTAAGTCTCTCTTTCTCGTCTTTTTGCTTATTGACTGTAGATACTGCTTATTGTACCTTGTTTAATGTCTATGTTTTTGCTTGTTTTGATGGTTTAGTTGCTTATCCTGCTTAGGACCTTTAATTTAACAAAAAAAATGATGTGTGCAAAATTACTTAGTTTAGTACTGGTAGATGTTTAGTTAATTCTGTTAGAATTGATTTAGATTATTTATTGTGCTTATTACTGATTGAAATCTACTTAGAATTGTTCTTATTTTGTTATTTAATAATTGTTTTTTAACAATTTAGGATCAAATTTCGCTCGTGAACTAAAAAAAAAGAATACTTTTGAAAACTTTTTAAGGGCGGTTGTTGGGAACAGCAGTACTAACAATGGGTTAGTACTGCTTAGCTCTCTTTTGGGAACTTCATACTACTCAGATACTAACTATGGTTGAGTTACCGGTATTGTTAATATAGTTGGTCACTGTTAGTTCATTTTTGCCTATTAGCTTATTATTTTTGCTTATTTAAGATTTGCTTAGCTTTTTAGAGTAGATTAAGCCCATTTGCGTTTACTGTTTTTTGTAGAGCTTATTTAAGCTTATTTGCTTATTTCTTATTTCATTGTGTTTTATTAAAGTAGCTAGTATAACTCAAAAGTAGCTAAGTACTAACTCTAACGTTTGCTGTACAACTCTAAGTTAGTACTGCTGAGTTTCTCTTGCTTAATTTAGCTTAATTGCTTGTTGAATTTGCTTATTTAGGGTTAGTTTAGCTTATTAGGTTTGTCTAGGCCTGTTCTTTTTTTTAGCTTATTTACCTTGCTTATCTTTGTTTGCATTTGCTTATTAGGTTTGTGCCATCTTGTCTGTTCCAATTTTCCATTAGCTTATTTGAGCTCAAACTGCTTAACAGTTAAGCATTTTTATCACTTTTGGGTTTAATTTTTGATAATTTAGTTTTTTTTTAGCTCGCGTTTTTACATTCCCGTCTCATTTTAGGTTTAAATCTTTAATAGCTTTCGTTGATTAGGTCTTCCTTAATTGCTTTTGCATTTTAATTAGAAAAATCAAATCCAAATCTTTATCATTCAAACATCAAATATCAACTCGTCATTCGATTTTCCATTATGCTCGTTGGGAATATACGATCGGGAAAATCATTAATTCCGGACATATATATATTTGAATGGTGAAACTCTTGGACCAATCCTTGAGCCTAAAGGTATTTTGGTTGAAGTGTTTGCTTGTGTTTATTATATATATATTTATATTTATATTTATATATATATATAATTTATATATACTGACCGAAACAATTTTTGGCGCGTTCTTGCCGGGGAAAGCTGTTGAATACGAATTTAGTATCGTTTGACAAATTGTGTTGATACTTGTGAATATCTCTTTTATTTTATAAAAATACAAAAATAATTTTTCTTTTCTTTTTAGTATATATTATAAAACAAAGAAAACAACCAAAATATAAAAATACATTGTCCCAAAAAAAGAAAAAAAAATTTTTCCACCAAGTTGGTAAAAAGAACACCAAACTTATAATACTTTCATTGAAGTATTACTACCATCAAATATGTTACCGAACAAAAGATATTAAAAACACTTGGTCATTGGTGTCTCTAACGACGTACGGGAATCACTTGAAAAGTTAAACAAAATAAAATGTGGGTTATAAAGGTGGGTTGTTCTGAGGAACTACGACCTGGTAAGAGAAGAAATAAGCTTCGCGTTATTCCTACTCCTCCGCTCCACCTTGTGGCGTTTTTATCTATTGAGAGCTACAGTGAAGTAAGTAGATTATTTTTGTTGAAGTTTTGTCCATATCTCATTTGGTCCGTTTAATTTTAAAATACATTGCGAAATAATATCATGAAAAACCAAAAAAAAAAAATATCTGTAAATTTTCTTTTTTTTTATTCCTATTTTGTGCATGCGCACTCGTTCTCAAGACCGGTAAACGTCGTCGACAACCAACAAGTCCGATCAAAACTTCATGTTGGAATCAACAATTTGTCGATCCAAATAACAATCTCATTGGAAAATGTCATCTCCCATAGTTCCAGGAGGGGCCGATAATCGTTACTATGGCGCAATTAACTAGAAAGCAACCCACCGAGGGTAGTTACCGAGGATGCGACTTGTTCCCGAAATTACCGCAGAAAACTTTCGAGATCATAGCCATGGTCTTCTTACTCTTGTCAAAACAAGAAATTTTTTGGACATGATAAAGAAGAACTATGCTCCCCATTCCGATATGTTCAAACAAGGATCACTTCTACGATTGAAGTCCCAAAAGTCCGAGTTCGTCGGTTAAGCTTATGCTTTTCCAATTTTTCCCTCGGAGGGAGCCGCCCTAGAGATTTTGGCTGAAAATGAACACTCGACTCGTTCTTCTTTGGGTATTTGATCTTGATTTCGGAAATTCATTAACAATTCTTCCCTCCTCTAAAAAACAATAAATCTTTGAAATGACATCACGAGATTTCAACAAAAAAATTTTGATGTAACGTTTTTCGAGGCATGGGAACATTCAATGATTCTTTAAGGGCATGCCCATATCTGGGGTTTTCAGAATTGCATCAATCGATACATTCTATAATGCCCTAAATTTCGAATGATCAAGATTCATTGACTCGTTGCGGGTGGTAACTTTTTGGATAAAATGCCTCGAGAAATACCTTAAAATTTCATCAAGAGCTCAAATCCAAAGTTCTTCAATCCATGACGCAAGGGGCAGAGTCGTTGCCAAGAAGTGGAGTTCGACGTCTACTACCCTAGCTTTTCACCCGATGTTGCTGAACATTAAAAAGATATGGTTAGTGCATTGATTCTCGATAAGAAAAATAAAACCACAGCTCCTGTACAAAGCTGGTCAAGCAAAGTGGTGTTTGTACTTGTGGGGGGTTGTCATTTCATACCAAATAATTGTCCAGACACGATGGCAACATTATCGTGACAATATCCAAGTGTATGTGTCACAAGCCCACTGCGGGAAAATTTCTACTAAGGGAAATTATAGGTTTTACCGACCTTAGATGGTTGCAAATCAAATCGACTCCTGGTTTTCCTCCAGTTAGAGCCATCATCGGAAAATAATCAAAACAATTTCAATAGGGGAAACTATTACATAATCAAAAACCGATGGAACATATTTCAAACCAATTCCAAATTTACCGATCCCAGGTTATCAAACCACAGCTTAACCATGCTCCTGTCCTCAGACACATGTGTGTCCAAACGGTATTTTGACAAACTAGTCAAGGCTAATGGATGCTGTTCTGTGGGAATATACAAAAACCTAGGCTCAAAACACTTGCAAAACATAATGGCCTCAAATTTATCGGAACATGCTTTCAAGTTCGTGATTCTAATACCGCCTCTACTTCAGGTTCGGAAAACTCTCCGGGTATACTCCGTTTTTACTAAACCATGATAGGAGGATTTGTAATGGTAATCACCCACACGGTTGAGTGGTGTTGCTTTGCAAGAACCCAACGATTCCTTCCACTTCATCTTCTTCTCACTCCAAAAGTAATGAATGTGGATACCGAGGTTACAAAGGAAATGATGCTTCCTACTAATAACGGAAGCATCCGGAGACGTACCAACTCTGGTTGTTCAAGTCCTATCTACATAATCCAACTTCCGAGCCCGTTGTTGCTCACGTTAGTGATCCGTTGCATAATCATAACAACATCTCATTTCCATTTCCTTCAAGAAGAAATGGAGGAAAAGCGCCCGAGGAAAAGCTTAACGATTGTAAATAGAGAAAATTCTACGGAAATCTTTAGAGATTAAGTTTCGAAATTAGCTTTACTGATGCTTGACCCCTATGCCACGAAAACCTTGCCTTGACTCTAAAAACTTTATTTCGGAAACAAAGATAAAAGTTCGAGTGAAATGGCTAAATTGAAAGAGAATTGCTCAGCGGTATACTCAACAAGTACCAAAAAACTTGGAGGACCTTGGGAAGATTTCCTTATTCATGTGATTTTTGGTATTAATACAATGCAACGCCTTGGGCCGAAATTTTTCCTCGGGGGGGGGCACGAGCATTAATCTTATGCCCATATTCCGTCTGGGTAAAATCATATCATCTTCACGAACTATACCCCGGACTTGCATGAGCATAGAGCTTAGCATAGACGTGTTATTCACTAAACAGATCGTTATCGCCAAAGACTTCCATTTTAATGGTGGAAAGTTCCCTGTTTCAACTGACTTTCGTGGTCGTTTGATTTTGAAAACCAGACCCGACCCACACCCCCACCCCCCCCCCCCCCCGTAGTACCTTTAATTCTCCTGAGGGAGGAGTTCTTAAAGCCATTCGTTGCATTGATAGTTGTTTACGAAGTTAAATAAATAACCCTACGCATGGCAAACGGAGGCCCATCAAATTCATCTGGACCAAAACTTCGAGATACTACGGATAATTATAATATATGATCGCGCTGAACCGAATCGACGTCATTGAATGGCAAAGTGGAAGGAATACTCGCAAAAAAGTTTTAGGTTTTCTCTGGACTTGTTGCATTACGGGGTAATCCTTCTCTGTATTACAAGACAATTGTTTCAAATTCTTCAACCAACACTAACCTCACTTTCGGGGTAGTGATTTTCTCCTTCTCGAACGAAGCTAATGCTTTTATAGCTATCAATGACGAGCCAATTTCACAGGAAATTGATGCTACTTACTATGATCCCCGAGGGGTGACATTCTTATTCTGGAAGAACTTCTCAATAGTGAACCGTTACCTCCTCTTCGATTCAATAATAGATTATGATCGCTCGGAATCCGGAAAGAACTTAAAGTTGTTTGAAGCTAAAACCGTTAAATCATCAATTGATGAGCCTCCCGAGGTTGAACTTAGGGCTTGGCCCTCAATCATTCTAGTTTATAGCATTTTCTGGAAGGCAATTGACAAGTTGCCGTCATAATTGCGAAAGACTTGAAGGATGAGGAGAAGGCAGCTCTTATCAAGGTTCTTAAGTCCCACAAGCGAGCCATCGCTTGGAAACTCTCCGATATCAAGGGTGTTGATCCAGAGTTTTGTACTCACAAAATCCTTATGGAAAAGGACTACGAACCAACAGTTCCTGTGTCTAAGACGGGTAATAACCAAAGATCCACGACGTCATTAAAATACGAGGTTGAAAAACTTCTTGACGCCAGACTAATTTATCCGATCTCTGACAGTCCATGGGTAAGCCCGGTACTGTGTACCAATATCAAGGTAGAACGGTAAATGTTGGGTTTTTTCTGCATAAACCGTCATCAAGAATGATGATAATGATTTGATACCAACTCGATTGGTCACGGGGTGGCGAGTATGCATCGACTACGAAAGTTGAAATGCAGCCACCCGAAAAGACCACTTCCCATTGCCTTCATGGATCAAATGCTCGAAAGACTCGCGGGAAACCAATACTATTGTTTCCTTGATGGCTTCTCGGGTTATTTTTAGATTCAATAGACCCGAAGGATCAGAGGAAGATAACATTAATTACCCTTACGGAACGTTCGCCTGTCGCCGCAGAACTTATGGGCTATGTTAAATGCACCCGACCACATTTCAATTATGTATGATGGCAATCTTCCTTGCATGATCGAAAAGTACAATGGAAGTGTTCATGAATGACTTCTCTCGGTCTTTGGGGATTCTTCTTCTATATGCTATCCCAGGTTTGGGAAAAAATGTTTAAAACGGTGTGAAGGGACACAAATTTGTCTCCTAACTAGGGAGAAAAGCCATTTTATGGTGAAGGAAGGCATTGTTCTTGGACACAAAATCTCTAAGTCGGGAATTGAGGTCGATCGTGCTAAAGTTGAAGTTATAGCCAAGCTCCCTCACCCGACTACTGTCAAAGGTGTCTGTAGTTTTCTTAGGCATGCCGGTTTTTACCGACGTTTCATACAAGACTTTTCAAAACTTTCCTGTCCGATGACCACTGCTTGAAAAAGAGACACTCCATTTGTTCTTCTTCAAAAGGAGTGTATCGAATCCTTTAATACACTTAAAAGAATATGACGATAGGGCTCCAATTTTGATTGTTCCCGGACTGGGAACTTTCCCTCGAACTATTGTGTGAATGCAAAGCGACTTCTTTGCAATTGGGGCCAGTCCTAGGGTAACGAAAGAACAAGTATTTCCCAACCAATTCACTATGCCAGCAGCAAGGACAATGAACCCGAAGCTCAGCACACTACACTCGACCAAAAAAGAATTAACTTGTCGTAGTTACGCTTTGAAAGTTTCCGATCCATATCTCATTTTGTCCAAGAGCCTTAGTTTATACCGACCATTCTGTTATTAAGTATCTCTTTGACTAAAAAAAAACGGATGATTAAAGCAAGCTTACACGCGGTGGATCTTTTGTCTAAGAATTAATGTTGAGATTCGAGACAAAAAAAGGAGCAGAAAAATCTAGCCGACGATCATCTTTCCAGGCTTGAGTACCCTTACAAAGATGGAGTTCAAGAACAAAGAAAATCACCCAGAAACATTTCCACTCGAGACTCTTAGATCGGTTGCTCTTCGTAATGATAATGCCTCATGGTATGCAGATTTCACAAACTACCATGCGGGGAACTTCATTGTTAAGGGAATGTCGTCCCAACAGAAAAACAAAATTTTCAAGGATATCAAACATTACTTATGGGATGACCCCTTTCTATTCAAAATCTATGCTGACCAAGTAATTAGGTGTTGTGTTTCGGGGCAAGAAGCTTTTGACATTCTCAAAGCTTGCCACAGTGGACCCACCAAGGGACACTACGGTGCCAATTACACCGCTAAAAAGATTTTCAATTCAGGATTTTATTGGCCCACAATCTACAAGGATGCCCATGACTTTGTCACCCGATGTGACATTTGTCAACGCAAGTAAAATTCACAACGTAATGAGATGCCACAAAACTCTATCCAAGTTTGCGAAATCTTTGACATTTGGGGCATTGATTTTATAGGGCCGTTCCTATCTTCTAGAGGAAACAATTACATACTCGTGGCCGTCGATTACTTGTCGAAATGGGTTGAAGCAAAAGCGCTCCCCACCAATCGTATGCTATTTATTTTCCCGAGTAGTTTGCCGAATTTCTTAAATCTCATCTTCTCCAGATTTGGTGCAACCTTGTGCAATCATTAGTTGATCGCGTGGAACCCATTTTTACAATCGAACCTAGTTTGCAAGGTCTGATGCTTTAATATGGAGTCACTCATCGTTTCTCCACCACATATCACCCACAAGTAATGTGGGCAAGTTGACGGTATCGAAATCGTGGCTTAAAAAGTATTTCTTAAAAGGACCCGTGGTGGGCGTAAAAATCGTTTGCCTTTTGGTTCCGGAAAACACTAGGATGCACAGCTCTTGGGCCCTTCCGTATAGCCTTACAAAACACCATAGGGTGCACCCTTACAAAGCTTGTATAATGGAAAGGCTGTCATCTACCATGTTGAGTTAGAGCAAAAGCTGTACTGGGCCCTTAGCGTACAAACTTTGATCTAAGAACCGCGTCTATTTTTGTGATATCCGGAAAGTTCAACTCAATGAACTTAATGAACTTCGTGATCATGCCTATGAAAACTCTTTGATTTACAAAGAGAAAACCAATAGGATCCACGATGCCAAGATCAAAAATCGTATTTTTAACGTTGGTGATCAAGTTCTCCTCTTTAACTCTCGATTAAAGATTTTCTCTGGCAAGTTGAAATCCCGTTGGTCTGGACCATTCACCGTAACCCAAGTCTTTCCATATGGCACCATCAAGTTATCTCATTAACTCTTGGGCCAAACTTCAATGTGAATGGTCCATCGTTTTTGAAACACTATTTTCGGAGGGGACATGTACAACGAGGTTGTCCTGGAACTCCAAAAACTTCCCCAAGGGGGACTAATAAATTCAGGGATTGGGTCAAGCATAGCGACCTTAAACAAGCGCTTCGTGGGAGGCACCCCATGCTTATCAGTAGTAGTATTAGGTAGTAATGAATAATTGTTTTCTTGTTGTATGGAGGCTCGCCTTTTCCATTACCCGTGTTTCGTGTTTTATGTTGTATGTCCAGGAATTCCTGGATTGTGAAGACTCTCGTGCTTGCGGTTTTGCCCTTCATCTATAAGAGTTTCACATCCTCAGCTTCATTTTGGGAATCCGATATCCAAATCTAATCAACTAACATTTTTCTTTTGGCATACTTAATAAACGGCCTTAGATTTACGTAGAACCCCTTTTTTTAAACATCAAGGACGATGTTTAGTTCTTGTATGGGGGATCCTTTGATTGAGTTTTGCCTGCAGCCGTTCGCTGTACTTAATCCTGTTTTTACCACCAAATTTTTGCAAAAATACCAAAAAATGAAAATTTTTAATAATTTTTCAAAAATAAAATAAGAGTTTTCGCGTCACTGTTTTGACTTTTCCCAATGGGTAGGGAATGAGAATAAATTTTGACTCAATCAGGACGTGTTGAGGGGGGGGGGGGCCCCCCCCTAGCTTTGTCCCTTAAAACCATATAATAACGAAAGTTTATGAAGGCTAAGCATTCGCGGATCTTGTATTAGGATTTTAAATTTGCGAAAGTACGAGAAATGGATAGTATAGTTGTTATTTTCAAGTAGGATGCTAAGGCATGATTATTTGGAAATCTAAAAGCTTTATAGGTTAACTTGTCTGCTTTTTCTCCGGAAGCTTCGTAACTGACTAATAAAGTTTGTTTATTTTGCTTTAACTTTAAACCGACGTTTTCTAAAAAGAAGCTCTTTCGGAAACGAAAATATTCATCCTAGTTCAGCTTTATACTTGAGTTTCTAAAACGAAATTTTCTCTATTATGGAAAATATGTTGCAAAAATGAAAAAGAAAAAAAAACAAAAAAAGCAATAAAAAAAATATAAATAATATAAACTGTGGGCTGATAAAGGTTTACTGCATCTTGCCGGCTCACAACCGATGTTGCAGTCTTCAAAACAAAGCCCATATTGAGATAATAAATGCCAAAGTGCATTCATAAGTGTTATCAATAAGAAACTGTCGTCAGACTAAGTCACTACATCTTGTCAGAGGCGTGGCCGATGTTGTAGTCATGTAAATGATGACGGTAGTATAGTATATAGCAATAAATGAAAATTTAATGGTTAAGATTTCTTTTTCTAACTCAAGTATAATTTTGAACTAAGAATAACTTGCTTTAAGACTTCAAAAGTTGTTGGTTGCCGTCGGTGGATTATTTTGATTAAGTATTCTCCATGGGGTGTCAAAAACCTGGAGCACTTAAGCTGATGCGGCTGGGGACGTTCAAATGAAAAAAGTCGCTACATGGAATAATCGCACCAATGAGATCATTAAATTTTTGATGTTTGCGTGCTTTGAGTAGTATTGTTTATTTGGGTTACTTTTCTAAAGTTATGTTAGGGGAGGGAAGGGATGTGTGAGTAATGTGACCACCTGAAAATGATAAGATGTAAAGTGATGAGAACACTTGAGAGTGTTGCGATTGAGATGATGTTGATTTTAGGATTGCCATGCTGCCTTAGTAGTAGTAGTGTGTGATACCTTGAGAGTGTAAGTTAAAATTGTTGCAGATAGCGATGATTGGTTGATTGATTGATGATTGGCCATGCTTGCCTTAGTGTAGTGCGTGTTGCCTTAAAAATTTTATGGATAGTCAGAGGGAGCGACGTGATTTGGGAATATGCTTTGTGGATTATTTGTTTGATGTGTTGACCAGTTGTGCCTATTTAGTATCGAATCTAGTTAGTGTTTATCTATTGTTTATATTCTTTCTGATATATTTGATATGTATATATATATATATATATATATATATATATATATATATATATATATATATATATATATATACGGTTACGAACGTCTAATTTCAAACGCTATAATGATTTGTATATGTAAGCATAATGATGTTGATAATTTGGATAATAATATTATATACTTATACCCTTTTATCGTGTTATCACAGGATGTTTACCCCAGTGTTTGTTGACCCTGAGATTTTCAACTAGGCTGACGAAGCTCAGAGCTCCTGAGTGCCCGTACCACTTCTTGAGGATCCCTATAAGGCCATTAGGCAGGTGGTATGTGCTTAATTACACATACATTTTTCCATTAAAAACGGACTTAAATGACAAAAAACTAACAAAAACTGCCAAATATATGTTTGTTTTGCGTTTGTATTATGCAGGAAACGGATATCACACAAAAGGACGAAAAACAAAGCCAAAAATGACAAAACCGAGCACGGAATGGAAAAGACAAAGTCAAATCGAAGCCAAAGTCAGTCAAAGTCAAAAAGTCAACAGGAAAGTCAACCCCGACAAATTCAAAAGTTAACCAAGTGAAGAAAATACAACGTGAGGGACTAAAATTGCCAAACCTCAAGTTGTATTACAAGAATAAAAAGACAAGGGCTGAACTTGCAAATTGGGTGAAGTATAACTTTAGGGGCCAGTTCTGCCAAGCCCCTAAAGTTGTATCATAAAGGGACGAATTTTGCAATTAGTATGTATAGGTTGAAGGGGCAATTCTGCCAAACCTTCAAACCTGTATTATCACAAGGACGAAATTTGCAGTGAAGATATATGAGATGAGGGGCCAAAGCTGCCAACTTACCCAAAACCATTTTTCCCGCCCAACAGAACCCAAGAACCAATCACGGGTTCTCTTCTCCCCTTTTACCCTGCAACCATGAAAAATTCAGAGGATAAACAATCACCCTCACCTCCACTATCACCACCTCCCCATATATACTTGCCATGTTGGCAATCCCACACATATTCACAAAATCCAACGACTCCCATTAACTTAAAGAAGCACAAATGTTAATGGAGGGCCAAGATTGAAGCTTTGATTGCTCTCACAAAGAAAGCACAGCTGGAAGACCCAAGGAGGAAGTTCTTTAGTATAAATAGGGCCATTGTAACCAAAGACAAAAAAGGGAGTTCTTAGTTAAATTTCAGCTTATTTTTATGCAATTTTACTCTTCCAAGTCTTGTAACTTTAATTTTCGTCTTAATGCAAATTTGGAGTTTTTAAGTTGATTCTTGAATCTTTGTATTTCCTTTGTTAAAAGCATTACTTAATATGTTTTAAGTTCTTATATAATCATATAAGTCATTTGTTTTAACTCAAATACTAAGAATTTAAGTAAAGTCACAAAAAAATTCCACACTCAAATACACCACAGCTTATGGATGATAAGCCAGTTTTGGATGGGCTTATGGACACTACTAGCTTGTCTTTGACAAG
Source organism: Tanacetum coccineum (assembly GCA_026074375.1). Taxonomy (NCBI): domain Eukaryota; kingdom Viridiplantae; phylum Streptophyta; class Magnoliopsida; order Asterales; family Asteraceae; genus Tanacetum; species Tanacetum coccineum. The sequence goes on along the minus strand of BQNB010079347.1, from coordinate 7,185 downwards.
CTAGAGCTTGTAGATTAGCTTGTAAAAGCTTAAGTAGCCCTGTTTAAGCAAGGGTGTTGTAAGTCTCTCTTTCTCGTCTTTTTCTTATTTACTGTAGATCTGCTTATTAGTACTTGTTTAATGTTATGTTTATGCTTTGTTCTGATGTTTAGTGCTTATCCTGCTTAGACTTTAGTTTAAAAAATGATGTGTGCAAATTTCTTAGTTAGTACTGGTAGTATGTTTAGTTAATACTGTTAGATTGATTTAGCTTATTTAAGTGCTTATTATTGATTGAAATCTGCTTAGAAGTGTCTTATTTTGTTATTTGATAATCTGTTTTTAACAATTTAGGATCAAATCAGCTTGAAATAAAAAAAATGACTTTTGAAAACTTTAAGGGGTGTTTGGAACAAGCAGTACTAACCATGGGTTAGTACTGCTAGTTCTCTTTTGGGATTTTCAACTAACAGTACTAACTCCAGGTTAGTACTGGTAGTTAATACTGTTGGTACTGTTAGTTCATTTTTGCTTATTAGCTTATTATTTCTGCTTATTTAAGATTTGCTTAGCTTTTTAGAGTAGATTAAGCCCATTTTCGTTTACTGTTTTTAGTAGAGCTTATTTAAGCTTATTTGCTTATTTCTTATTTCATTGTGTTTTATTAAAGCTAGCAGTACTAACTCTAAGCTAGCAGTACTAACTCTAAGCTAGCAGTACTAACTCTAAGTTAGTACTGCTGAGTTTCTCTTGCTTAATTTAGCTTAATTGCTTGTTGAATTTGCTTATTTAGGGTTAGTTTAGCTTATTAGATTTGTCTAGGCCTGTTCTAGCTTATTTACCTTGCTTATCTTTGTTTGCATTTGCTTATTAGGTTTAGTGCCCAACTTGTCTGTTCCATTTTCCATTAGCTTATTTGAGCTCAAACTGCTTAACAGTTAAGCATTTTTATCACTTTAGGGTTTAATTTTTGATAATTTAGTTTTTTTTAGCTCGCGTTTTTACATTCCCGTCTCATTTTAGGTTTAAATCTTTAATAGCTTTCGTTGTTAGGTTTTCCTTAATTGCTTGTGCATTTTAAATCGAATCCAAATCTTTGTCATTCAAACATCAAGTATCAATTCGTCATTCGATTTTCCATTCAAGCCTCGTTGGGACATAACAACCCGGAAATATTCTATACTACTTCCGGTTTCATTGATTTTGTGGATTTTGATCCTTGTTATATATTTATATTTATTTATATATAAAAAGGAAATAGATTTCGCGAGTCAATTTTTGGCGCCGGAGTCAATTTTTGGCGCCGTTGCCGGGAGCTGGAAACGATTGTCGTTACGTTTGACAATTTGTGTTTGAATCTGTAATATTTTTCTTCCTATAAAATATAACAAAAGTGCAAAAATATGTTTCAATTTTATTTTATTAGTATAATTAACATAATACAAACAAAAGAAAAACCAAAAAGTATAAAAACAATATCCAAAAAAAAAGAGTAAAAATACCAAATATAATATTCTCAATTGAGGTATTATCATAATAACTTTCCGGTGACAAACTTGTATGTTTCCCACCTCGAACAAAAGATTAAAAAACTTACCTTTGTGTCTCTTACACGTACGGCTCACCTTGATAAGTTAAATATAAAGGGAGGGTTGTTCGGAGAACTACGACCCGAAAGAGAAATAAGCTTCGCTGCTATTCTACTCCTCCGCTCGCTTGTGCTATTAAACTTTTTGAGAGCTACCGTGAAGTAAGTAGATTATTTGGTTGAAGTTGTCTTATCTCATTGTCCGTTAAAATCATTGTGAATAAATCATTGAAAAACCAAAAAAAAATTAGTGTAAATTTTCTTTTTAAATTTCTATTTTGTGCATGGCGCACTAGATCTCTAGTCCGTTAACCGTACGACAACAACAAGTCCGACAAACTTCTGTTGAATCACCAAATCTTGAGAAACCAAATAACAATCAAGAAACTTTCAATCCTCCCATAGTTACGATGGACGATAATCGTACTATGGCTCAAGTGCTACCTGAGGGCACCCCTGAGGGTTACAGGATGCATCCGTTGTCCGAGATCAACGCGAACAAATTCGAATCAAGCATGTCTACTTAATCTGTTCAAAACAAGCATTTTTTGGACAGATAAAGAAGACCCCACATGCTCACATCCGATATTTCAACAAATCACTTCATGCGAAGTTCCCCAACGTCCCGAAGTACTTCGGTCAAAAGCATATGCTTTTCCCATTATCCCTCGAGGGAGCCCGGATTGCTTGATAAAGACCCCCACGATTCGATTCTTACATGGATATCCTTTTCAAAAATTCCAATTAACAAATTCTTCCCTCCTCTAAAACAACAAATCTTCGAAATGAAATCACGAGATTTCAAACAAAAAAAAAATTGATGAAACTTTTTACTAGGCATGGACCAGATTCAATGATCTTCTAAGGTCGTAGCCCGCATCATGGGTTTTCCAGAATTGCATCAACTCTATACATTCTATAAACTGTCCTAAATTCAAATATCAGATTCATTTGAACAAATCTCCGCTGCGGGTGGTTAACTTTCTGGAATAAAATGCCACGATGAATGCCTCAAAAAACATCGAGAGCAAACCAAAGTTTCTCAATCACGAAGCAAGGCCATTGTTTCAAAAGTGAGTACGCGCTCTTCTAACCCAGCATTTCATCCGATGTTGCCGAGCTGTAAAGATATGGTTAAGCCAATGAATCTCGATAAAAGAAAAACCCAAACCCCAAGCTCCGTAAAAGCGGTTGAGCAAAGTTATGTAACTTATGTGGAGGTCATGTCTTTACCAAAATTGTCCAGCCACCGATGGAAACATTTATCGTGACAATATCCAAGAGTATGTGTCACAAGCCGCTGCGGTAAATTTCAACCAAGGAAATACCAGTTACCGACCTCAAATGGTTGCAAATCAAATTCGACCTCCCGGTTTTCCTCCCATTCAAAGCCATCAAGGAAATAATCAAAACAATTTCAATCGGGGAAACAATTACAATCAAAACCGAGGGAACAATTTCAACCAAAGCCAAATTTACCGTCCCCAAGGTTTAATCAACCACCACTTACCAAAGCTCCGTTCCTCAGACACATGGGTGTGTTCCAAAACTGATTTTGACAACTACGTCAAGGCAATGATGCAGTTCTGAGGAACATGCAAAACCAAGGCCAAACCTTGCAAAACCAAATGGCCAATTTAACGGACATGCTTTCCAAATTCGTGACTTCTAATACCGCCTCTACTCCATGTTTTGGTAACTTCTCCAGGGTAACACCATTACCACCTGCAGGAAAGATTTGAAAGTATCACACCCGAAATGGTTGTTTGGCATAACAAGGACCGCGATTCCTTCTACTTCATCTTATGCTCCGAAAGTAATGAATCGTGATACCGAGGTTACAAAGGACAACGATGCATCTACTAATAAACAGAAGCACAAAAGACGTCCAAACCTCTGGTAGTTCAAGTCCAAATCTCAAAAATCCAACTTCCGAGCCCGTGTTTGTTGATCGCCCGTTCGTGCTCCGATGGTCTAACCAACAAACAATCTATTCCGTTTCCTTCAAAGAAAGAAATGATGAAAAGACGCCTGAAAAGCTAAACGATCAATATTAAGAAATTCTACAAATCTTTAGAGATTTGAAGTTCGAAATTAGCTTTTACGATGCCCTTGACCCTTATGCCAAAATTGCCTCGACTCTAAAAACTTTAATCGGAAACGAAAGAGAATTGAGTGAAATGGCTAGAACACCATTGAACGAGAATTGCCTCAGCAGTCATCCTAAACAATACCCTTAACCGAAAAAAACTGGAGACCCCTGGTCGATTTCCTATCCATTTGAAATTGTTATGGGAATTAATACAATGCACGCCTTGGCCGATCTCGGCGCAAGCATTAATCTTATGCCATATTCCGTCTGGAAAGATCTCTCTCTTCCCGAACTAAACCAACTAGCATGACCGCTAGATTACTAGGCAGACCGTTCAATTCACTGAAACCAATCGGTATTTTGCTAAAGAACGTTCCGTTTAATTGGTGGAAAGTTTCTAGTTTCCCTAGCAGATTTGTGTCATAAGATTTTGAGGCCAGACCCCCAGTACCTTTAAATCTCGGTGAGAAGCTTCTTAAAACCCAGTCTAGGCATTGATAGATGTTTACGAAGGTGAAATAACCCTTCGTGTTGGCAAAGAGGCCATCACCTTCAATCTAGACCAAACTTCGAGATACACGGCTAATTACAATCATATGACGGCGAACCGAATCGACGTCATTGAATTGGCATGTGAAGAATACTCGCAAGAAGTTCTAGGTTTTTCTGATTCAGTTGCATATGGTAATCCTTCTCCGGATTACAATCCAATTGTTTCAAATTCTTCACCAACACTAACTCCCTTCGGGGATAGTGATTTTCTCCTTCTCGAAGAAGCAAATCTCTTTTATAGCTATCAATGACGAGCCAATTTCACGGGAAATTGATGCTACTTACTATGATCCGGAGGGTGACATTCTTATTCTGGAAGCACTTCTCAATAGTGAACCGTTACCTCCTCTTCCGAATCATAAAGATTATTCGCCCGGAATCCGGGAAGAACTTAAAGTTGTTGAAGCTAAATCATCATTTGATGAGCCTCCCGAGGTTGAACTCAAGGACTTACCACCTCATTTAGAATACGCATTTTTGGAAGGCGACAGACAACGTTGCCCCGTCTAATGCGAAAGACTTGAAAGGAATAAGGAGTAAGGCATCTCTTATCAAGGTTTCTAAAAGTCCATACAAGCGAGCCCATCGCTGAAACTCTCTCCGATATCAAGGTTGTTGATCAGAGTTTTGTACTCACAAAATCCTTATGGAAGAGGACTACGAACCAACAGTTCAGAGTCAAAGACGGGTAAACCCAAAGATCCACGACGTCATCAAAAAAGAGGTTGAAAAACTCCTTGACGCCGGATTAATTTATCCGATCTCTGACAGTCCATGGGTAAGCCCGATACATTGTGTACCAAAGAAGGGTGGCATAACCGTCGTCAAGAATGATGATAATGATTTGATACCAACTCGATTGGTCACGGGGTGGAGAGTATGCATTGACTACCGAAAGTTGAATGAAGCCACCCGAAAAGACCATTTTCCATTGCCCTTCATGGATCAAATGCTCGAAAGACTCGCGGGAAACCAATACTATTGTTCACCCTCGATGCTTCATCCTGGTTATTTTTCAATTCCTATTTTGACCCGAAATGATCAAGAGAAGCCAACAATCACTGCCCATGTGTTACGGAACGTTCGCCTATCGCCGCATGCCTTTTGGGCTATGTAATGCACCAGGCACGTTTCAACGATGTATGATGGCAATCTTCCATGACATGATCGAAAAAACAATGGAAGTGTTCATGGATGACTTCTCGGTCTTCGGAGATTCTTTCTCTACATGCCTATCCCATTTGGAAAAAATGTTAAAACGGTGTGAAGACACCAATTTGTCCCTAAATTGGGAGAAAAGCCATTTTATGGTCAAAGAAGGCATTGTTCTTGGACACAAAATCTCTAAGTCGGGAATTGAGGTCGATCGTGCTAAAGTTGAAGTTATAGCCAAGCTCCCTCACCCGACTACTGTGAAAGGTGTCCGTAGTTTTCTTGGGCATGCCGGTTTTTACCGACGTTTCATACAAGACTTTTCGAAAATTGCCCGTCCAATGACCCACTTGCTTGAAAAAGAGACTCCATTTTTCTTCTCAAAAGAGTGTATCGAATCCTTTAATACACTTAAAAGAAAATTGACCGAGGCTCCAATTTTGATTGCTCCCGACTGGGACTTGCCCTTCGAACTCATGTGTGATGCAAGCGACTTTGCAATTGGGGGCAGACCAGCAACGAAAGAACAAACATTATCCAACCAATTCACTATGCCAGCATGACAAGGACCGAAGCTCAACAAGCACACTAACAGCTAACGATACGAAAAAAGGAATTGCTTGCCGTAGTGAACGCTTTTGAGAAGTTCCGATCATATCTCATTTTGTCCAAGAGCATAGTTTATACCGACCATTCTGTTATAAAGTATCTCTTTGCTAAAAAGGATGCTAAAGCAAGATTAACGCGGTGGATCCTTTTGCTCTAAGAATTCAATGTTGAGATTCGAGACAAAAAAGGAGCAGAAAATCTAGCCGCCGATCATCTTTCCAGACTTGAGAACCCTTACCAAGATGAGTTCAAGAACAAAGAAATCACAGAAACATTTCCACTCGAGACTCTTAGATCGGTTGCTCTTCGTAATGATAATGCCTCATGGTATGCAGATTTCACAAACTACCATGCGGGGAACTTCATTGTTAAGGGAATGTCGTCCCAACAGAAAAACAAAATTTTCAAGGATATCAAACATTACTTATGGGATGACCCCTTTCTATTCAAAATCTATGCTGACCAAGTAATTAGGTGTTGTGTTTCGGGGCAAGAAGCTTTTGACATTCTCAAAGCTTGCCACAGTGGACCCACCAAGGGACACTACGGTGCCAATTACACCGCTAAAAAGATTTTCAATTCAGGATTTTATTGGCCCACAATCTACAAGGATGCCCATGACTTTGTCACCCGATGTGACATTTGTCAACGTCAAGGTAAAATTTCACAACGTAATGAGATGCCACAAAACTCTATCCAAGTTTGCGAAATCTTTGACATTTGGGGCATTGATTTTATAGGGCCGTTCCTATCTTCTAGAGGAAACAATTACATACTCGTGGCCGTCGATTACTTGTCGAAATGGGTTGAAGCAAAAGCGCTCCCCACCAACGATGCCCGAGTAGTTTGCGAATTTCTTAAATCTATCTTCTCCAGATTTGGTGCCCCTTGTGCAATCATTAGTGATCGCGGAACCCATTTTTACAATGACCAGTTTGCAAAGGTCATGCTTAAATATGGAGTCACTCATCGTCTCTCCACCACATATCACCCACAAGTAAGTGGGCAAGTTGAGGTATCGAATCGTGGCTTAAAAAGAATTCTTAAAAGGACCGTGGGCGAAAATCGTGCCTTTTGGTCGGACAAACTAGATGACGCACTTTGGGCCTTCCGTATAGCTTACAAAACACCCATAGGGTGCACTCCTTACAAGCTTGTATATGGAAAGGCATGTCATCTACCAGTTGAGTTAGAGCACAAAGCTTACTGGGCC
>BQNB010079346.1:0-30270 GCA_026074375.1 Tanacetum coccineum | reverse complement strand
GGCGGGGATGCAAGTGGGTGAAGGGTTTAGGGGTGGTGGTGGTGGTGACGGCGAAGATGCAAGTGGGTGAAGGGTTTGAAGGAGGGTTAAGATGGAGTCAGAGGAGATTCGCACCTCTGATTTGAGTTAGAGCTACCCTATCTTACCATGTCTGACTCTGAAAAAACAAACAACGAAAAGGTCTGAGCACGTCTGACCGGTCAGACTTAGACGTGATTCAGACATTTAAAAAAAACAAACACGCCTTTAGTCAAAACTCAAAAGCGGGATTACTCTTTTTATTTAACATAATTATGAACACTAAATTAAAAAGTTCTAGTAATTACTCCGTATAATTTTATAAATAATAAAAACATTTGTTTCCAAAATATAAGATATTCAAAATGAACTAGATGAGCAAAAACGATGTATTAAGATAATATTTAACTTCATTAAAAAGTCACCTTATTTCATATAAAAAGTATAAAAAATAATTGAAGGGTTTACATGTGTCTCTCAGGTGATTTGCACATTCTTTTAATTGATTGACACACTCAAAAGTATTGTGTGTTGACATTTATACCCTTAGATCATATCTACTCATGTTCGTCACTACAATGGTATAAATGTCAACATACAACACTTTTGAATGTGTCAATCAATTAGAAGAATGTGCAAATCACCTCCCTATTTTTTTCTTTTCACCCCTTCATTTTAATTGTTTTCACTTGCTTTTCTATTTCTTTTCTTATAATTCTTTTATTACATTTAATATACCAATTTTCTTTTCTCAAAATTAAGATTTAATATACACCTTTTCTCATAAAAAATTACTAATTTTTTTTTATAAAATGTTTTCATATTGACGATGAACATGATGTATATTTGACAAACAACGCCAACGTTGAACAACTCCTTTTATTGATGAACAACGCGTATGATAAACAAATTTTTTAATTAATGAAGAACGCGTATAATGAACAACTCTTTTTATTGATAAATAACTTTTTTTATTGATGAACAACATTTTTTATTAACGAACCGCATTTTTTATTGATGAACAACTATTTTAATTGAAAAGTCTTTATTTACCAACATACTTTCAAAATTTTCACATATTACCAAAATTGTGTTTTTAATATCATTATTACCTTTCTAACTTTATATTTTGTGCAAATGTTACAAACATTCTCAAATGTGACCATTTTTAATTAACCGGTTACTAAGGACTATAAACAGACACGTCAACTTTTTTACCGGTTTTTATTAAATTTTGATTATTTTCTTTTCCACATATTTACCACCTCACCACCTCACTATTACCCGATCGTTAGTTTTTTTTTCTCATCCAAATGAACATATTAAATCAGTACCATATCACCTGTTAACAAATCAATTTGTTCAAACACAAATGCAACTATATCACCATTTTAGCAGATGTGGATCTATACATAACCAACTTGCTTTTGAACACAAATTGATCACTAGCACGACTGTAAATAAGGGTTAGCAACCAAAAGTAAACAATGACTCATCTAACAAAAGCTTCATCCCACAACGAATACTGCACCCCTCATGACATGGTAGATTAGTGGCGAACGGAGGCACGTTAACCGGTGGTTGACATGGTTGCAGCGGTGGGGCTGTGTCTGTGGTTTCTGTCTGTTTGTTTTGGTCTGTTTGAGGCAGCTGAGAATGGTTCTTTGGGTCTGGGCCGTGTTATTTTCCTGGTATATCATGTTGGTGATCAAAGTTAAGGCATATTCCATTTGCAGATTTGCTTATCAATGGTGGGTCATGCCTTTTTTGTTTTGGTCATCAATTTGACGTGATATTGGGTTATCTCTCTTGGCTGGGCACTGATCTTTTTCCTCGTTCTCAGGTCTAGCGTATTTTAGTTAGTTTTTGGTTAGATTTTGTGTTGTATTATAGGTGAGATATATATATGTGTTGTTTTAGTGTAAGAAAAAGGTATGGTGATTTTCTTGTGTTGTTCTTGATGGTAGGTCTTTTCTTACAATGTTTTAAAACCCGGGTTGACCCGGCCGGTTGAACCGTGAACCGGGCCGGATGTGACCGGGTTTTTGCTTGTTTGAGAACCGGATTGAACCGTCGGTTTTTCGTTGACCCGGGTTGACCCGGTTTGATCAAACCGTCCGGGTCATGACTTTTTAAAAATAAATCTAACAAAAGTTTTTTTTCTTCATAAACCCTTTTAAGTTTAATTGACAATTTGAAATGATGTTGACTAATGTTAGTTAAAATAATGTTAAAACTAACTTAAAACAAAAGTAAAACATCAACTAATATTGTCTTTATTACAGTATATTATAACTTATAATCATAAGTTGCATGTTTATGCAAATCTTTTCTACAATTTTAGACATTATTACTTAAAAATTAATGATTATTAGTAAAAACTCTATATATTTCATATGTTTATTTGAACGTAAGATAAATTATAATATGACCATACAACAATATATATTAAATATATAAAAAAATATGCAAATATATAGAACCGATTTGATCCGACGGTTCAACCGGTTGAACCGGTGACCCGGTAAACCGGCTACTAAACCGGGTTTTAAAACATTGCTTTTCTACCGTTCAATCCCATGTGGGTGTTGCCACCTAGTGGTGCAAAAAAATCGGTTAAAACCGGTTTCCGGTTATTAGAAAACCGGTTTTAAAAAAACCGGTTTTTCTAATAACCGGTTTCGGTTTTTTCGGTTTTTTCGAAATCGGTTTTTTTCGGTTATAAATGTTCGGAATCGGTTTTTTTCGGTTATAAATTTTCGGAATCGGTTTTTTACCTGTTCGGTTTTTTTCGATTATAAATGTTCGGAATTGGTTTTTATACCGGTTCGTTTTTTTTCGGAATTTAAAACTTCGAACATTTATTTAATAAACTTGTTAATTATCAAACATTTAATTAAACAATACACCGGAAACATACTAAACAAATACAATCATAACTTTTTATTTGCACCGGAAACATACTAAAACCGGTTAAAACCGAGTTTAAAAAAAAAAATGTAACGGCTAGTTTGACTTCCATGTTGACCGGTTTTTTTAACCGGTTAAAACCGGGTTTTTTTTAAAAAACTATTAACGGTTATAAAAAAAAAAAAAAAAAAATGGTTTTAACCGGTTTTTTTAAAAACCCGGTTAACCGGTATCGTAAAAAACCCGAAAACCGGTCTAACCGGTTCGGTTATATTTAACCGAACCGGTTAAAAAAAAAATTGGTTTTTTAAAAAACCGGTTACAGTTTTTTATACCGGTTTTTAAAAAAACCGGTTAGGATTTGCATGTCTATTGCCACCTCATCGTGTGTGATTATGCTATCTCATGGGCCCAAGATTCATTTTAAACCCAATTATTATATGGGCTAATTTGATTTGTACTCCAAAAAAAGTGAAATGCAATCCTATCCCAAAAAACATGTTTTCATAAAATTATTTCAGGTTGCTCAGAAGTACAACAGTTGTTCATAAAAGTATGACAAGTTGCCTCAAAAAATGCGTTTTTTAATATTAAAATACACATTTTTTGGGGCAACATAGTGTACTTTTATAGACAACTGTTGTACTTCTGGACAACCTGAGATAATTTTATGAAATAATGTTTTTTAGGATACGATCACATTTCACTTTTTTTTTTGAGTAGAAATGGGATTTCCCCTTATTATATTGTTATTTAATAGTTTCAAACAGAATGGCAATATGGCATGTATCATCTATTAAAAATAGTTTTTTTTTTCACATTTTATTAACATTTCTGCACCGTTGTATGTTTTCATGTAAAGTAATTGTTTTTTACTTTTTTATAAAATGATTTTATTAGTTTTTGGAATTTTAGTTATTAAAAAAAGTTTAATGATGTGGTATCTATTAAAATTGTGTTAAGTTCAATGCATTGTGGAGGTTTTTTATGAAAGTTGGTATGTTTATGTGGCGATGACGTGAAAATGTATTGAAATATGTATCACACTGTGCATTGGAGATGCCCTAAAGTGTTCTTGATGGTGAATTAGTATATATGGCTTTCGTAAAAACATAAGAAAAAAATGTAGGTGAGATATATAATGGAGGAAGAAGATGAAGATGGACGATGTGAAAAAGTCAACGAAAGTCAACTCCACGTGGAAAAAAGTAATGACGTGAAAATTTGGAAAATTACATTTGCAATATTTGTCGGTACTAACAAGTTAGGAAGGTAATAATGATACTAAAAACACCATTTTCGTAATATATGAAAATTTTTGAAAGTACATTGGTAAATAATGACTTTAACCTTTTTATTGATCAACAACGTTTTTTTATTGAACAACAACTATTTTTATTGATGAATATGTTTTTTTTATTGATAAACAAAGATTTTCTTATTGATGAGCAACTCGTTTTATTGATGAATAACATTTTGTATTGATGAACAACTTTTTTTAGTGATGAATAACTCAAAGATTGACTTTCAGTCGGTCACAAATAAATATACTCTATCGACCAAAATAATTGAAAGGGGCCAAACAAGCTTATATTAACATATTACAATCATATTCAATCAACTTTAGCAATTCGGTTAGTATTCTGGGAATGTGACTACAGTTTTATACAGATTATTTACGTGCATTGTTCTAGAGTTGGAATGATTATAATCAGTGAGTGATTATAATGTTTGCGTTGTATCTTGGGGACATGAGCTTATGATGATCTTGTATTGGGTCTATATTAACAGAATTGTTGACATCAATATATGTTACGTCTTTTTTTTTGAACGGCAAATTTATTAAAAAACAACTAGCAAGGAGCTAGAAGAAACAAAAAAGAAATTACAACGGAATCAAGTATGGGTGTTGAAGCCAACTATCCCATCTAAAAGATTGTTTTCCCTTAGAAGAGCACCATAAAAAAGACCGTCTAACGATATCGTCAAAGATGACTTCTTTTTTAGGGTGAGACTCCGTAAACAGAAGTTGATTCCTAAACAACCAAATACTCCACCAAGCCGTGTAAAAAACGCGTGTAAAAAAACGACTTTCCAACACCATTTTTTCGGTTAGAAATGCATCCCGAATATCCTTGAACCAACTGAAAGCCATAGAAGAGTAAAAACAAAAGAGACCAAACCAAATTCCAACCACCTTTTTGCCCAAAAAAAAAAAAAAAAACCAATGGAGCGAGCAATTGTCAGACCCATTTTTTTGACAGACCAAAGAAAAGATGGTTTTTCCAGGTCTTACAAGACCAACAAGGCAAATGGAGCTGAAACAGGGGCACCGAAACCATACGACTAACTCAGAATTAAGCCGATAGGGAAGACCGATTCAAACGAGAAACCTTCCAAGCAAAATGTTAAGCTATAATGGGGATGTAACATAAACCCCATTCTATGTAGGAGTATCGACTTAGGAAGAAAGAAATCATCAATGAAGATTCGAGCATCTTTAACACAGAAAAAAAAACAATCACCATTGAGATCCCCAACCCACCGATCATGCCATTATTGAAAGGTTAACATTATCAAGCAGATCAAGGAGATGATAAAAATTGAGTGGATTCAAGCCCCACCTTCTCACTTCAGATTTCCAACGAACGAATGGGAAGAACCGAAAGTTTTATTCATCATACGCTCAAGAGATGCCCCTTTTTGCATAGTCCGTAAACAAGTCATTACCATCCATCTCACTAGTGCACAATGCATCTTAATAGCATACAAGCGAGGAAACATAAGACACAGACTAGAGAACCACTGATCCATTGGATTTGCCGCTAGCCAAGTTACGACGCAAATTGGTATGTCTACTACTCACGTGCGCTGTTGCCGGGTACGGTCCCTGAATCTTGCAATGCGTGAAAGAGTGAAAATTATCAATACCTTGCTGACTTAAGAGGATTTACCTCTTTGATGATAGAGCTCTCCAAAGAGAGGGAAAGGAACCGAAATAACACTGGCCGTATTTTTGAAAAAAAAAAAACCGTGAGTGGCTTGAATGAATTCGAGCCCCACAAAGAGTCCATCCTCAGATAAAAATCGCCACATCCATTTAAAGAGGAGCCCTCTATTTAACGCAAAGAAGCTAGAGACCTCCCTCTTCCTAAACCTCCATTTCTTTTAAAGCTAGGACCTTTGTCCATTTAACCCAAGCTATCCTTCCCTTCCTTTCTCCTATCCCGAAATAACCATTAAAAAAATTCCTACGAATAGCCTCCATTGAAGAAAGCACAGTCTTAGGCACCTTGTAAAGAGACATGTTGTATATAGGGGTAGAATCAAGCACCAACTTAAGGAGAGTTAGGCGACCTCCAATTGACAAAGTTTTAAGCTTCTAATTAGAAAGTCTCGCTTTGAGTTTGTTGATAGAATCGTCTCATGACCGAATCAAAGACATGTTACCGCCGACCATAATTCCCAAATATTTGAATGGGGAGGTACGAATGGTGTACGCAGGACCGAACACCCGATAGAGATAGCAGCCTCAGTCACGATGTTATCCGACATACCAACGCCTAACAATTGACTTTTCTTAAGATTTATAGATAGACCAGAAAGCAAGGAGAACCAGCGAAGCATATGGGTAATACACTTCAGGTTGTCACTGTTCCATTTTCCAATAAAGATAGCATCGTCTGCGTAGAACAAATGAGATAAGGTAACCGAGGAGTCAATCTGAATACCTGTGAATAATCCCGCTTCTATGACACGTGAGAAGGACAGGTGCAAAGATTCCATAACAAGGATAAAAAGATACGGCGCCAGAGGGTCTCCTTGTTTCAATCCTCTATGAAATTGAAACTCGGTAGTCGGGCTCCCATTAACTAGAATAGAAGCCATACTCGAGTTTAAACTACCTCGGATCCACGATCTCCACTTTAAACCGAACCCAAAAGAATTAAGAACTGACTCCAAGTAGTCCCACCGAATTGAGTCGTATGCTTTAGCGAAGTCGACTTTAAAAAACATTGCACGTTGTTTTTTATGATGACAACGGGCCAGGAGCTCATTAATGATAAAAGGCCCATCCAAAATTTGCCGATTAGGAAGAAACGCCGTTTGGACATCCGAAACGAGATCAGATATAACTGTAGAAAGCCGCTGAGCTAGAATTTTAGTGACGACTTTATATAAACACCCAATCAAACTTATGGGACGGTAATCACTCACGGACATAGGATCCAAAGTTTTCGGAATGAGAGCTATAAAAGAGGAATTACACCCAATAGGAAACGAAGCATGCTCGAAGAACCACTCCACAGCCGTACAGAAGTCGGGACCGATGACAAACCAAAACTTACGAAAAAATTCAAACGTAAATCCATCGGGTCCAGGCGACTTATTTTCACCACACCCCCAAACGGCCAAGCGAATTTCATCTCTAGTTATAGGTGTCTCTAAATCAGCTGACTGATCATCGTTTAATCGATTAGGGAAAGGAAAAGAGATATGACCAAGACGAGGGCCAGGCTCATTGAAACGAGAAGCAAAATGATCACGAAATTCATCTTTAACACGCTTAGGGTCGTCGATCCAATCACCATCAATCATAACTCCTTTAACAGCTAAATTGGCTCGTTTTCGATTAACAATCCCATGAAAGAATTTAGTGTTCTCGTCCCCCTCAACGGCCCATTTGATTTTAGCTTTTTGAATAAACTCGCATGTTTCAGTGGACTTAACTTCATGCAGTTGATTCATGAGATCTGTACGCGATAAGAGAAGATCTTCATTGACGTCTCCTTGATCTAACTTTATATCAATATCTCTTAGTTTAGATCTGATGTTCTGAGCAGTATTCATTTGAGACTTCTTACGATTATCAATCCACGCTCGAATCGCCCTTTTTAGGATTTGAAGCTTCTTCTTAAACCGAATCATCCCATTGTTGTCATTAAGAATGATAGAGTTCCAAGTTTGAATCACCATAGTATCGAACCCTAGAAATTCAAACCACGAGTGAAACAAACGAAACGGGATGGCACCGTAATCTATGATAACCTCACGAAGCAAGATAGGACGATGATCCGAGAGGTGTTTATCAAGGCACACGGCTGAGATATGAGGAAACACCGAAAGGAGGCCATCAGACACCAAAAAGCGGTCTAATTTACTCATTTTAGACGCTGATGGATGAGCCCAAGTATAATTGTAGCCTTCCAATTGGATTTCAACAAGACCTGCTGTAGCAATGAATTGGTTAAAAGCCCTAGCGCCATAGACATTGAATAAGGTCCCCCACCTATCTTCTTTCCTCCTAACTTCATTAAAATCACCCATGACAATGCATTCACCATTCCATCGATTGATTAAAGAAGATAAATACGCCCACAAAGCACGCTTAAGAGACGCCGCTTGAGGAGCGTAAACAAAAATCAAAAGCATTTTAGTTAGATTCGGTCTCCAAGTTCCATACAGAGCAATAAAATTGTCAGAAATTACATGTTGCTCTTTATAGAAGGTGTTAGGATCCCAAACACAAAGTAAACCCCCCGAGTTACCAACTGCCTCACTAACAGAAATATCGAAGTTGGAATTACCCCAAATGTTTTTAACCACCATGTCGGAAATAGAATCCGATTTAGTCTCCTGAATAGAAAGAAAAGAAATCTTATTTTTGTTACATAACTCCCTGATCTAATCATGTTTAGCCTTGGACCCGAGGCCTTGGATGTTTAGAGATAAATGATCCGGCTCAGACTATACCTTAAAATACATATAATATAATAAAATATCAAATATATAGTAAGGATGGTCTAAAAGCAGAGTCAATGATACCGAGAAGTAGTATAGAGCTTTCCCGGGTCGTAAATCCCCAACGAGGCTGGAATGGTAAATCGATACGAATGAATTGATGAATTTGAATTGAGGAAAACTAATGATTTTGATTTTTAACTAGAATAATCTAAAATTAATTAAAGAAAAACTAAAAATTATTTACGGGAAACATGCAGTGGAAAAAAATGGGAACTTAAAAATACTACGGGGAACATAATTAGGCTAAAAAATACTCAACCTAAGAAAATTACAAATAAATAAAACTCAATTAACGTGCAATTATAAGACATACGGGAATTAAATCGCAAGCTTAAAACTAAAAATTTACAAAAATAAAAGTTCATAAAATTAATTTTAAATGCTAATAATTAAAACATATTCTAACTTTAAAGAAATGTAAAAATTTCAAAGATCGGAGTTATAATTTAAAAAAGCGAACAAAACGGTTAAGAACCAGAGGAAAAGCCCGGGTCAGGTAAACGGGGCCGGGGAGGAACTGAAATTTTAGCAAAAAATTACATACATTAAGTTATTTATATTTTTAATTTAAACTAACTGATTTAATTAAAGAAAAATTTTTATAAAAAGAAAAATATTTTTTTTTGTTATTTTTTGTATTTTTTTTTTATGAATTTTCTAAGATTTTAAAAAACTAATTAAAAACTAATTTAAATATAAATAGTCCGAATATTTAAACTATAAAAAATCTGAAAAAAATCACAAGTAATAAAGAAAAGTTGAGGAATCTAAAAATATAAAAAAGCCCTAAAAAGTTACTGTTTTAATTAAAAAAGTAATTAAAAACTAATTAAATCTAAACTCCAATTTAAATTAATTAAATTAAATAAACTTAACTAATGTTAACCCTAATGGGACTAACAGTGAAAGGGAGACAAGGGAACCAAAAGGTCGGGGTAACAGGGGTAACTAACCACAGGGAGGGATATATTTGTGAAACTAGAAATTTCAAAATTTCGAAAATGGTACCTGAGGTGGAACCCAGATTTACAAAAGAGTGTCCACAGTGCCTTATTAGCAAAAAGTCAAAAACAGGAAAGTTGTATAGGGGACTTATGGGGAACATTTTCTATAAAGGTGCTAAGTGAAGTGGGCTGAATAGCCGAAAGTAAGCTTTTTGTATGGACAGAAAGTTAATAAGCTTATAAGCTTATTGAGCTTTTTCTTGGAGCTTAAGAGCTCAAAATATAGCTGAAAAATGATTTAACTAAAGAACACTAAGCTTATGTATACTTTTATTTTAACTGAATTATCAACTAGAAATAAGCCCCTAAGATAAGTGATACACTAATAAGATAAAATTGACAGTTTTAAAAAAAAAGAAAACAGAAAAAAGGGGTTTCTTAAAGCATAAATTAAGCTTAAGTTAGAAAGGGGAATTAAGCTACAAAATCTTGGGGGCTTAAAGAACACTTAATAAGCTACAACTAAAAGCTAAAAGATACTAGGTCCTAGTGGAGCAATAAGCTGGAAAAGGGTGCTGAATGTGGATGCTCAGCACCAGGGGACATTAAGCAGTGGTGAGGGGGCTTATTTGGGCTTATGAATATAAGCCCTCAAGAGCTTATTAGCCAAAACAAAACAACAACTACAGACAATCAAAGGGGTGGCCTACCTAATGAGTTATATTCAAAAAGTGAGAGCTTACGGAAACAATATAAGTGTTGGAAAATTGTGGCTTGAATTTGGGTTCTAAAAAAAATGCAAAGCAAATTTGACTTATACTTGCGTCCAAACCCAAGGAACAGCAACAAGGGTTTAGGGTTTTATGTGTAGAAGAACACACCATGGGCACTTAAACAAAGGTGCTTAAGCTGCTTATGCAGCTCTTGTGCACTAAGCTCAAGGTATGGCTTTTTCTAGATTTTGACAGAAACAAAGAGCACTCAAAAATTATTACAAACGAAAGTTGGTCGTTTTTAATGGATTAATTAAACCTACACACTTCAGCACAAATGTGGCTGAGTGCAATTGCCATTGCAAAACCCCAAAAGACCCATTTTTCAAGCTTTTTAAACCAAAACACTCCCTTTAAAAAGTTCAAACAACTTTTTCTTGTTAATAGTTTGTAAAAGCTTAATACAACATCCCTCCTAACTATTATTAAACTTTTTAAGAGCTATAGCATTAATATGTTTTCTTAAACAGATTAATCACTGAAATGTTAATAGAAAAATACTCAAGAAGTATTTAAAAAAATTTTTTAAAAAACTAAAACTTCAACTTTTATTCATACATATATGACGTGTACAAGTTAAAAGAAAGCATAATGGCTGAATTAAAATTTACAAGAACTTAAAGAAAAAAAAACCATAAACTAAAATTAATTTACCTAGGTGTGTGTGCTCGCTTGAGTTTCTGCTTTTATAGAAGCTTCATACGGTCCTCCTTTTCTTGAACTTTTGTAGTTTCATTTGTGTGACTGTGTGAAGATCAGAAACATCAAATCCTACGCCTCATTGAGAATTGTGACTTCTTTAAAGCTCAAATCCCCTCCATGATGAGCTTAGGTTGTTGAGATTGCCAAGTGTGGGCAATCTTTTTGTTAGTGAGGATTAGGGGGAGGGTGTGATGGATGGTTCTAGAGAGGGTTGGGGTAAATGGAGGCGTGGAAGGGTTATCATGTATGGTGGGGGAAATGGAGGAGGTTTGGAGGGGAAAACTATGAGGGGGGGTGAGTGTTATTGGTTCACAGTTTTTAATAGTTTTCCATCAGTTGGGCAAATAATGAAACCCCCAACTTCTAGTTACTTTCACTCTTTTGTGTTCTCTTCTTTTTTAGTATAAGTAAGTTTCTGGAAATGCACAATTGGTACATTTGTGGTTTTTGAAACAAAAGATGTAAGGGATTCATGACTTGGCAGTTTCAGCCCTTGGTGTTTTAAAAGGAATAGAAGTTTGGAAAATGCAATTTCAGTCCCTCTGATGTTTAAAACATTTTTCTTTTATAAAATCATTTTTAAAAATGACAATTTAAGTCCCTAATGTTTTATAAAAAATGTTTTTGGGCTTTTATTGGGCTTTGGGTTTGGTATTGGGCCTTTGGGTTTGTGTATTGGGCCCAATTGGGTTTAGGCTTATGTTATTGGGCTTTTTAAGGCCCAATAAGGTTTGGGTGGGTTTTGTGTGTACAATGGCTGAGATTGGCTTGTTCAAGGGCTAGGATCGGGCCTTCAAAGTCTTCATAGTCTCTGTCAATTGCACACAAATGGGCTGTTGTCATTGATTGAGGGCCCATTTGGTCTTCACAGTCTTCATTAATATACTATTGGGCTTTCCCGGCCCATCAGATGGGTTGAGATTGCAACCAATAGTATTCTTCAATTACGGCTCCGGTTTTGACTGTTAATTTGTTGAGTTGACTTTGACTTTGACTTTTCTGATCTTTGGCTTTGCTTTGGCTTTGTCCTTTACAGCTTTTCCATTCCGTGTTCAGCTTTGTCGTTTTGGCTTTGTTTTTCGTCCTTTTCTTGGTTATCCGTTCCTGCACAATACATTTAGCAAAACAAGCGTATCTTTGGCATTTTAAGTCCGTTTTTGGTTATTTCAGCTCATTTTTAAAGGTAAAAGGTATGTGTATTTAAGCACATACCAATAAACAATTCATCGGAAAACATCGTCAACTCCTTGAAGTCCAATAATCTTCTCCATATCTTTGGAGCACCCTTCCATAGTAAAGCCCATGGTTTGTCCAACCTTAATCATCTCTTCTAGAATATCTAGCATGGAGACGCCTTTTTTAATTTTTTGATCGTTATGATTAGGTCTGGAAGATAAGTGATCATCTACCCTTTGAGAACTCTCCGCAATACGTGAGGAACATCCACTTGACTTATCAATATATGTTACGTCTACCCTTGAGGGTGTAGGACGAGCACGAGCCAAGAGAGTCACGTCCGTTTCAACGTGGCACAAGGATTATCATATGGGATAACTATCTTTTGTTTAGGATATGTTTAAGTCAATCTTTAGGATATGTTTGAGTCATTTTAGGATATGTTTGAGTCGTTTAAGATATGTGTTTGTATTAGATTGAGACTCTCTCAAAACTAGTATAAATACTGGTTTTATTAATGGACAGAACTACGTTTTAGCCAAATACAGATCTCGTTTCTTCTTCTTCTTTCTTAGGGAGCATGCACACGCTTGAAGGGTGCAACCTATCGATACTGAACATATCAACTGGTGCTTTCATTGCTAATGGATGAAGCGGCAGTACGGGCGCTTATGAAGGACCAATCTGATGTGTTTCATGCTGAGCTACACACGCAGCTTGTTGCGTTACATGTGGAGCTACAAGAAATTAAGGGTTTAGGGCTCACTCGACATGGAGCAGGCGACGGTGATCCAGGGTTACCACTATCCATGCCTTTGGAGGTCCCCAAGTTTAATGGCATCGATCCTGAACGTTGGATTTTTGCTATACATGAATACTTCGATCTTCTGGGAACAGCAGCTGATCAACGACTTAAGGTCGTGGGTTTTAATCTTGAGGGGACGCCGCCGAATGGTTTCGATGGATGTCACGTAATAAGCTGATTACCGATTGGGACGGGTTTTTGGAGAGTGTTCGTGACCGGTTTGGTCCTTGTAAATATGAGGATCCACAGGGTGCGTTGTTCAAGCTCCTGCAACTTGGGTCCATGACACAATATCAAAGTGACTTTGAGAAGCTAATGAACCGAGTAACGGAAATTCTAGAAAAATTGTTGATTTCTTTTTATATATCAGGTATGAAACCGTCGTTGCAGCGGGAATTATTGGTGTCTAAACCAACGACTCTTGGGGATGCCTTCTCTTTGGCTCGCGTTACGGAAGCACGCTTCGAAGATCAGGGAATGGCACCAGTCAGCAATAAGGCGATTAGTACTAGTGGCGGGGGAGAGAACCAAAAGGGAACACCACCACGTTTCACTTTCTAGCGTCAAAAACCATCTAGACAGGCATTATTGCCCACACCACCTAAACCTAGTTCCAACGCTGGTACTACACCCCTTCCTATTAAGTGGATTTCGCCTGCTGAACGCCAAGAACGACTTAGTAAAGGGCTATGTTTTAATTGTGATAACAAATGGGTGCGAGGTCATAAATACCCTGGTAAATTCTTGTTACTCATGGCGAATGATGCGGATGACGCGGACCAGGCAACACCAGAAGCACATAATGAGGCTTTGGAAAGTAGAGATATCTCCATTCTAAATTCATTAGTTGGGAACGGGAGTCCTCGCTCCCTCCAACTATGAGGTGTGATCGATACCAACCATGTTCACGTGCTTATTGACAATGGGAGTACCTATATTTTTGTTCAACCTGGCGTCGTCGAACGAATGCAACTTCCTGTTACAACAACTAAACCTTTTAAGGTTTACATCGGTAGTGGCGAGACGTTATTATGTGAAAACATGTGCTAGGAAAGGTGACTCAAGATGTAGGGGTTATCTATGGAGGTTGATTTGTACGTCCTTCCTATGAAAGAGCCGGATGTTGTGTTGGGTATACAATGGCTACAAAAGTTAGGAAAGGTGACTCACGACTATGCCCAACAATTAATGGAATTCACATTGGCAGATAAGACATACACATTGCAGGAGGATGCATCGTTACACATGAAGCAGATGAGTCTACATCATGTGTGGGCATAGCTGGAGACTGACGAGGTCTATAGGGTATATGAGCTCCATAGTGTTGCGGTACAGGATGAGGGGATCGAAAGTACACAGGTGCAAGCAGGAGCGGCACATCCTGAGATTAAACAACTCTTGGTCCGCTTTGAGGCACTTTTTCAGGTACCTACTACTTTACCTCCGCATCGACTTATTGATCACCGTATCCATTTATATCCTAGTACTAAACCCGTGAATTTTAGACCTTATCGCTACCCTCATTACCAAAAAGTTAAGATGGAAAAGTTGGTTAATGAAATGATTAGTCAGGGATAGTCATAGTCCTTTTACATCACCCGTATTGCTAGTGAAAAAGAAAGATGATAGTTACCATTTCGGTGTGGATTATCGGTCATTGAATGCGGTCACGGTAAAGGATAAATTTCCAATACCTATGGCTGATGAGGTGTTTGATGAGGTGGGTGGTGCGGTTATTTTGAATTCCTGGTAATGCCATTTGGACTTACCAATGCTCCGTCTACCATTTAAGCAACTATGAATCGGTTATTCTCTCTATATTTGCGTAAATTTGTGATTGTGTTTTTTTGATGATATATTGATTTATAGTGACACTCTTACCGCACATATGGATCATTTGCAGCGTGTGTTTCAATGTTTACAGGACCACCAGTTTTATGTTAAGCGATCAAAGTGCGTGTTTGGTGCCACAACACTTGAATACTTAGGGCACGTTATTTTGGGACGTGGAATTGAGATGGATCCAAAGAAGTTGGTTGCGATAGTGAATTGGCCAGTGCCTAAAGCACAACGGCAAGTACGAGGTTTCTTAGGTCTCGTGAGGTATTATCGGTGGTTTATTAAAGATTATGTGTCTATTGCGACGCCATTGTCTAATCTACTGGAAAAGGATGCTTTTAAATGGGAAACGGTTGAAGCCACGACTTTTGAGGCTCTCAAGCATCAAATTTCTCATGCGCCAATTTTGGGACTTCATAATTTTGATGAGACATTTATTGTTGAGACTAATGCGTCGGCAACTGGTATTGGGCAGTGTTATTGCAAAAAGATCAACACCTTAGTTTCTTTAGCCATAAGTTGGGCCCCCGCATGCGCATTGCGGCTACTTATCAGAAAGAGTTGCTTGCTATTGTTGAGGCTATATATAAGTGGCGACAATATTTGATTGGGCGTCGTTTATAATTCGAACGGACCATAAGAGTATTAAAGAACTCATGCAACAGGTTATACAAACACCACTCTAACAAAAGTATGTCATGAAGCTTATGGGGTTTGATTTTATTATTGAGTACAAACATGGGGTGTCAAATCAAGTGGCTGATGCTTTGTCACACATGTATAAAGAAGATGAAGGCGTAACGACGACATTCATGGCTATGAGCCAGCCGTTGGTGGATTTCCTGGCTGAATTGCGTGGTGAGAATGAAGTGTTAGAAGAGTTGCAACACTTGCATCAGAAGATAGACCAAGGGGAAGAATTGGTAGGGTTTCGTCACGAGCAAGGATTATTAATTTACCAAGACCGCTACTACATTGGGGCGGAATCCAAACTAAAAAGGGCAATGTTGTTAGAATTCCATAACACGCCTAGTATGGGGCATGGTGGAATAAAGAAAATGCTAATGGGACTATCCGCTTTGTTTTTTTGGAAAGGAATGCATAAATCCGTTGAGGAGTATGTCAAACAATGTCTTGTCTGTCAACAAACCAAATATGCAACGCAAGCTCCAGGAGGATTGTTACAACCTTTACCAACTCCAACAGCGATTTGGGAGTATGTATCTATGGATTTTATTACTAGATTGCTGGTTTTTAAAGGGTTGACAGTTATTTTTGTAGTGGTGGATCGGTTTTCCAAATATGCACACTTTGGAACATTACCAACTAGTTTTAACGCTCCTAATGTGGCCGAGTTGTTCGTTGAGATGGTAGTTAAACATCATGGGTTTCCTCACACTGTCATGTCCTATCGTGATCCAATATTTGTTAGTAAATTCTGAAAGCACTTGTAGGTGAGGGTTCAAACTAAGAAAGGTCTAGGTGAGGGTTCAAACTAAGACACCGATCCTTAGCCATATTAGGAAGAAGGTGTTGATGTGATTTCCTACTACGCTAGCAACGGGGTGGGTTTTCAAACTAAGAACACCGGTCGTTGGTTGTGATATCCTACTAGGGAGCGAGGCCTAGGTAGGTGTTCAAACTAAGCAACACATTCCTAGCTTTAAGAACTTATGAAAATGATAAATATGTTGCAAAAAGTTCTATGGTTTAAAATCAAGTTACAAGTTCCTAATAAGTTGTTGCTTTGAGTCGTGATTCATCTTGAATTATGACTATGAAAATAAGTTGATCTATGGTTGAAACGAGCACACACATTCAAATCATATATCCATGTTGGGAGTAAAAAGTTCACAAGTCATAAGTATGAGGGCTTAACATCTAAACGTATATCGACAATGATCTTGTTTAATTGCTTAGCTTGGAGCTTGTAAAAAAAATCGGGGACGATGAAATTATCCGTCAGGACGTCCGTGGATTATTCTATGAACGTTTCTCATTCTATGATCCCATTGTTAATAAATAAAGGAAGTCAAACATGTTTAAAAAAAAAAAAAAATTTAGAGTAGTTGTGTAAATATAAAAATTGGTGAGAACCGGGACTTGTCGAGGCTATTGATTCTTTTATTCCCTTTGATAAACGCTTGGCTACTTTTCCAAGTTATTAGTCGAGGGGATTTGAGATTTTTGGTTTCTCAAGTGCTTACTTCATAGCATTGCGTGGACCGCAACATCCCCCCTTTTTTAAAAGGTTTTTGGGGATTTTGGTATGTGCTTAATTACACATACCAATTTCCATTTAAAAACCGAGTACCTATTAAAAAAAAAAAAAGTAAAAAAAAAAAAAATAAAAAAAAAAAAAAAACAAATAAACCACCAAAAATACATTGTATTTGTATGTTTGCATTTGTATTGTGCAGGAAACGGATATCTCACAAAAAGACGAAAAACCAAGCAAAAAGCGACAAAACAGGACACGAGATGGAAAAGTGTGTGAAGACGAAGCCCAATCAAAGTCAAGTCAACTCCGAGAAGAAAAAAAGCAAAGAAAAATATAACTTGAGGGGTCAAAAATGCCAAACCCCTAAGTTATATTATTATATAAACCACAGGGACTGATTATGCCAATTTGGGAAACTTCATTTATAAAAGAAAGAAAGGGGAAAAAGGGAATGAAAAGAAGAAAGATGTGGAGGGGCTTTTCTTGTACAAAAGCCAAACATCCCCTTAATCATCTTCAACCTCTCTCTGTCACGGTCGCCCAACTTGTAAAGCCTTCTTCCCGGCCAATACCAAAAAACAGCCAGCACCCTGTTTGCTCCATACTTCTCCTGCAAAATACACTCAACTCCTACCAAATCATTTTATCCACCTACTTTTCCCCCCAGCTTAATAAAGTCCATGTGGCAATCCTCTCCATCCCAAAACACTCGATGGCTGAATGCCTCCAAAGAAGCTCAAAAGAAATCAAGGCTGAGTATTTGCTCTAGATTCTCCTCACACAACTAGCACACTTGGTTTTATCTCTCCAAAGAAGCACAAGATGCAAGTCATATACTTCGGCTATAAATAGAGCCTTTTGTAAGCCTTTGCGCCAATCGAGAATCTAGTTTTAATATTAATGTAATTAGCTATGTTCAGTTATTTACATTTTACACTTTCCAGCTTGTAACACTTTTCAAGTTTTAATCAAGTTGGAGTTTTTAAAGTCCCTTTGATAATTCCCAGTGTTAAGTTACTTAATCGAGTTGTTTTGTGTTCAAAAAGCTCTCAATACAGCTTGTTTTACAACTGTTTTAACTAAGTGAACTAAAAAGTTAAGTAGTTAAAGAATATCACACCAATCACTCGCAAATATACTCAGCTTATAGTTTTATGGAAGATAAGCCAGTTCTGGACGCTTATGGACTCTCACTAGCTTGCTATTGCCAGCTAGAGCTTGTAATTCAATATGTTTGACCCTGTTTAGAGCAAGGGTTTTGTAAGTCTATCTCTCTTTTTCTTATTATTCTTACTTTCAGCATAACTGCGTGTTATAAGTTAACACTGCTAGGCCCAAATCAGCCTATAAGTGCTTATCTTATTAAAATGGAGCTTATAAGTGTCTCTTTGTTGATAGATAATCTGTTCTTAATTTAACTTGAAGAAAAATGATTTTTAAGGAGTATTTTCAACTAGCAGTACTAACCTAAAGTTAGTACTGCTATTCACTGTTGGAACAGCACTAACTTACAAAGCTACCAGTACTAACTCCAAGTTAGTACTGCTAGTTCATTTTCTTGGATTTCAAAGGTAGCAGTACTAACTAAACACTAGCAGTACTAACTCCAAGTTAGTACTGTCAGTTAAAACTGTTAGTACTGGTAGTCATTTTAGCTTCACAGCTTATACATTTCCAGCTTGTTTAATTTTCCTACCTTTTAGAGTAGATTAACTATGTCCTTTACTGATTGCTATTTCATTTCCTTTTCAAAGTTTTTCATTAATGTATCAGTTTGTAGCTTTTTAGCTTATTTGGTCATTTTTGGTTTATTCTAGTACTTATTAAGGTTAGGTGAACTTCTGTTTTAGCTTTTTGTTATTATTAATTGCTTTGAGTCTTGTTAGCTTGCAGTACAACCTTAACGTTAACAGTACTAACTTAAACTAGCAAGTACTAACTCTAAGGTAGTACTGGTATTTAATACTGGATACTGTTGTGTTTCTCTTGTTTAATTCAGCTTAATTGCATGCTTAATTTGCTTATTTAGATTTAGATTAGCTTATTTGTCTGTCTTAAGCTTATTAGAGCTTATTTGTGCCTTAGTGTAAAAGTTTTTGGTGTTTTGCCTTTGCTAGCTTTAATTCAATTTCCAGCTTATGTTCTTTGTTTAAATTTTATGTGCATTTACTTTCAGTTTTAATTCCCAATCATTCCTTGTTACATTCAAACACCAATCATCAATCGTCTGGCGATTTTCCATCTCTAGCCTCGTTGGGACATAACGACCCGGGAACACTCTATACTGCTTCCGGTTTTCTTGATCTCGCGTGATTTCGTCCCTTGGTGTATTTATATCATGTATAGATAGGTTTTAAGGGGTGAGCTCGCGCCGTGACCAAATTTTTGGCGCCATTGCCGGGGAGGTTGAAAAAGACTATCGTTACGCTTGACAACTTGTGTTTGAATCTGTGAATATTTTATAAAAAATATAAAAAATACAAAAATATTTTTCATTTTTTAGTATAATTACAATATAAAAACAAAAGAAAAACCAAAAATATAAAAACATTGTCCATAAAAAAGAAATAAAATAAACTCCAAATTTATCAATTGTTCCTAACGTGTGGAACAATACCAATTTCCCAACTCGAACAAAAGATTTAAAACTTGCCATTTGTGTCTCTTACGATATACGGCTCACCTTGAAACGTTAAACAAACTACAAAGTGGGTATAAGGAGGGTTGTTCCTTGGAACTACGACCCGAAAGGAGAAATAAAAGCTTCGAGCTATTCCTACTCCTCGCTCACCTTGTGCGTTTACCTTTGGAGAGCGACGGGAATAATAATTATTTGGTTAAAAGTTGTCTTATCTCAGTGTCCGTTAAAATTCATTGTGATAAAACATTGAAAAAGCCCAAAATTAGTGTAGATTTCTTTTTATATTTCATTTGCGCATGTGACTCGTTCTCAAGCCGAATAACGTCGCCAACCAACAAGTCCGACAAACTTCTATTGAATCATACAATCTTGAGAAACCTGATAATCCTCCCATAGTTACGATGGCTGATAATCGTACTATGGCGCAATTGCTTGAAGCACCCACCGAGGGGTACGAGGATGCGATCGTTATTCCGGAAATCCACGCGCGAAATAACTTTGAAATCAAGCATGTCTTCTGAATCTTGTCCAAAACCAGCAATTTTTTGAAATGAATAAAGAAAGACCCACATGCTCACATCCGTTATTTCAACAAGATCACTTCTACGATGAAGATTCCGAACGTACCAAATACGTCGGTTAAACTTATGCTTTTCCCATTTTCTCTCGAAGGGGCAGCCCGGATATGGCTGGAAAAAGAACCCCCTCGATCGATTGAAACATGGGATGATCTTGTTACGAAATTTATTAACAAATCTTCCCCCTCTAAAACTGACAAATCTCAGAAATGAAAATCATGAGATTTCAGCAAAAAATTGCTGAGACAATTTTGTGAGCTTGGGATCGTTTCAATGATCCTTAAAGGGGATCCCTCATCAGGGGTTTTCAAATGCATCACCTCGCTAAATCATAATGCCCTAAACCAAATGATCAAGATTCATTGAACTCTGCTGCTGGTGGTAACTCTTAGACAAAATGCCTCGAGAATGTTTAAAAAATCATCGAGAAGCAGGTAAGTCTAAGGTACTCAGTCAAGAAACAAAGCTGTTGTAGCGAAAATGAGTACAAGCTCTACCACCCAGCAATCTCATCTGAGTTGCTGGAACTCAAGACATGGTTCGGGCATTTGATTCTCGACAGAAAGAACCAACCCCAGCTTCTGCCCCCGTGAAAAGCGGTTGAACAAAGTTGTTAACCTTATGGGGGAGTCATTTTTATCAAAACTGTCCACCACTAATAAGCAACATTTACCATGACAATATCCAAGATATGTGTCCCAATCCGCTACGGCCAATTCTACCAAGCTAATTCTTCTATCGACTCCGATGGTCTCAAGATCAAAATTCGACTCCTGGTTTTCCTCATCAGGAAACTCATGCAAATATCAAAACAATTCAATTCGTGGGAAAATAACTTCAATCAAAACAGAGGAAACAAATTTCAACAAAGGTCAGATTTTAACGCTCTGGTCAATCACCAGTAGCTCATCAATTGACCCTCCTCTACACAACGTTGTGTGGTTTGTTCCAAAAACCAGATTTTGAAAGATTTCCACAGCCAATGATGCAGTGTATTAAGAAACATGCAAAACAAGGTCAAAACCTGCAATCCCCAAATGGCAAATTGACTGACATGCTTTCAAAATTTGTTAACTTGCTATACAGCTTCTACTTCCGGTTCTGGAACTCTCCCTGGTAACACTGTTACCAATGCCAAAGGAAGATTTAAAAGGAATCACTACCCGAGAAGTGTGCTACCATCCAGGACGAAAGCAGATTAATCATCCACCCGAGGTAACTAAGGACACGAAGCTCCTGCTAATAACGGAAGCACAAAGACGTCCAATCCTCCTGTTTGTTCAAATTCAGTCTCAATCCAAATCTTGGCCAAATGTTTCTCCTATTGATTACACAATTCCCTAAAGCATCATTCCATTTCCATCAAGAAGAAATGATGAAAGGCGCAAGGAAAAAGCTAACTGAACTAATTGAGAAAACTATGAAATCTTTCAAGAAAAGAATTTCGATTAAGCTTTTGGATGCTTGACTCTAAGCCTAAATTCGCCTCAACTTTAAAAACCCTAAACGGAAACAAAGGAGAAATTGATGAGAAATGGCAAATTGAACGAAACTTGCTCGGCGGTCATCCTTAACAAGTGCTAACAAAACTTGAAGACCTCGCAGTTGCCTTATCCCATGGAATTTTCGTGGCATTAACACATGCAATGCCTTGGCCGATCTCGCGCAAGCATCAATCTTATGCCGTATTCCGTGTGGAAGGATCAATTCTTCCGAGCTTAGCCCAAACATGCAGCCGCTAGAGCTAGCGGACCGTTCAATCACTACACCAATCGGTATCGCCAAAGACGTCCGTGTGTTGTGGGAAAGTTCCAATTCCAGCCGATTTTGTAGTTGTTGAATTTTGAGCCAGACCCCCGATATACCTCTAATTCTCGGGAAGGTGGTTTTCTGAAAACTAGTCGTGCATTAATTCGATGTGTAACAAGGGAAATTACCCTCGTGTTGGCAAAGAGGCCATAACTTTCAACCAAGATTCAAACATTCGAGTACACGGCAAATTTCAATCATATGACGGCAAACCGGATTGACGTCATTGATATGGCTAGTGAAGAATACTCGCAAGAGGTCTTAGGTTTTTCTGATTCGGTATCCCCCCCCCCCCCACCCCCCCCCCACCCCCCCCCCCCCCCCCCCCCCCTCCCCCACCCCATACAGAAATCTTTCCTGTGCTTGATCCTATGTTGCTAATTCATCTCCGACCTTAACTCTATTTGAGAAAGTGACTTCTACGTCGAGGAAGCAATGCTTTTCTCGCTCTAATTCTAGATGATACACTTCACCAGAAGTTGATCCGCTTATATGATCCCGACGGTACATTCTCATCCTAGAAGCATTCTTGAATATGAACCAACCGACTCCCAATTCCAAATCAAGAGATTGTTTCACCGGAAACCAAGAAGAAATCAAACTTGTGAAGCAAAACTGTAAATCTTCGATTGATGAATCACCAGAGTTGAACCTCAACAGGCTTACCTCCCCACTAGAATACGCATACTTGGAAAATGACAACAAGATACCAGTCACATTGCTCCAGAATTAAGTTTGGGGAGAAAAGCCGCTCTGATCAAGGTTCTTAATCCCACAGCGAGCAATTGCTAGGAATTATCCGACATTCAGATTAACCTAGAATTTGTACCATAACATTCTAATGGAAGAGGACTATAAACCTATAGTTCAGCATCAGAGAAGGTTAATCCAAAAATCCACGATGTCATCAAGAATGAAGTTGAAAAACTTCTTGACGCAGGATTGATTTACCCAATCTCCGATAGTCCATGGTCGCCCGAACATGTGGGCCCAAAAAGGGTGATTTACCGTTGTTCAAAATGAAAGAAAATGAGTTGATCCAACTCGATTGGTTACCGGTGTGGCGTGTATGCATTGACTACCACAAGTTAAATGAAGCCACCCGTAAAGACCACTTTCCACTCCCGTTTATGGATCAAATGCTTGAGAGATTAGCAGGAAACGAGTACTATTGTTTCCTTGATGGATTTTCCAGGTATTTCCAAATTCACATTGACCCTCGTGATCAAGAAAAGACCACATTTACTTGCTCCCTACGGAACTAGCCTACCGCGCATGCCTTTCGGCTTATCAATGCAACCGGGCACGTTCCAAAGTGTATGTTGGCTATACTATTCACAGACATGGTTGAAAGACAAAGTAATCTTCATGGATGACTTCCCTGTCTTTGGGAATTCCTTTGAAAATTGCCTCTCCCGTCTTGAGAAAATGTTACAAAGATGTGAAGACACCAATTTGAGTCTTAACTGGGAGAAGATCCATTTTATGGTCAAAGAGGGCATTGTCCTCGGCCATAAAATTTCTAAAAATGGGATGAGTTGACAAAAGCAAAATATATTGTCCATTGCCAAATTACCTCACCCACCACTGTCAAAGGATTTAGGAGTGTTCTTGGACCAGCCGTTTTTTACAGGGGGAAGTTCATAAAGATTTTTCCAAAATATCTCGAACCAATGACTCATCTCCTCGAAAAGGATACTCCATTCACTTCTTTAATGAATTGTCCAAGCTTCCAACGTTAAAAATAAACTACGGAAGCTCCGATCTTGATTGCCCAAATTGGGATATACCAATTCGAACTTATGTGCGAGCAAGTGATTACGCCCATAGGGGCAAGTTTTAATGGGGAACGTCATGAAAAACACTTTCGCCTATCCATTATGCTAGCAAGACGATGACCGAGGCTGAATCTAATACACACGACGGAAAAGGACATTTTAGACGTGTGTATGCATCTAAAATTCGGTCTTATCATTCTCATTAACAAAAGCATAGTACAATACTACGCATTCCGCTCTCACGTAATCTCTTTGCCAAAAGGATCTAAAGCGAGATTGCTCCGATGGTTCCCTCATCCAAGAATTTTGACTTTAAAGATCTTGACACAAAAGAGAGCCGAAACCTCGCACCGAATCATCCGTCCCGATTAGAAAACCCGTATAAAACATTCTCGACCGCTAAAAGAGAGTAATGAAACTTTCCACTCAGACGTTTAATTATGGTGACTTTCTGGTGAATTCTAGTACCACCGGGGTTTTGCCGACTTTGCTGATATTACCACCGGGTAACTTCGTTGTGAAGGGCAAGTCAACCCAACAAGAAAAATAAGTCTTTCAAGACGTGAAATCATTATTTTTGGATGACCCCTTCTTGTTTAAAATTGTGCGGATCAAGTAATCAGCGATGTGTGCACGGCAAGGAAGCTCTTTGACATTTCTACGACGGAGCTTGCCACAATGTGACCACCGGGGACATCATGGTGCAAACAAACCCGCCAAAAAGCGATCCTTGATTCCGCTTCTATTGCGCCCACCATTTATAAAGGATGCCCACGAGTTTTCACAAACTGTGACTCGTGCCAACGCCAAGGAAAAACTTCGCAACTGGGATGCGATGCCCAAAACTCCATCCAAGGATTGTGGAAATCTTTTGACGATTTGGGCATTGACTTTATGGCCCGTTCCCTTCTCACGAGGGACAATATGATTCGCATGGCCGTTGACTACTGTCAAAATGGGTTGAAGCGAAGCGCCCCCACCAATGAGACCAAGTCGTTTGCAAATTCTAAAATCTCTCTTCGCCAGATTTGGTGCCCCTCGAGCTATCATAAGTGATCGCGGAACTCATTTCCTGCATGACCATTTGCAAAGGTCATGCAGAAATATGGAGTCACTCACCGTCTCTCCACCGCGTATCATCCACAAACAAGTGGGCAAGTCGAGGTGTCAAATCATGGTTTGAAACGTATCCTTGAAAGGACCATAGGTGAAAACCGTGCTTCCTGGTCGGACAAACTAGATGATGCACTATGGGCCTTCCGCACAGCTTACAAAACGCCCATCGGGTGTACTCCTTACAACTTGTGTATGGAAAGGCATGCCATCTATCCGATCGAGCTTGAACACAAAGGCCTATTGGCCCCTGCAACAAGCAAGACTTTGATCTTTCCTACTGCGTGTAATCGCCGGAAATTCAACTCAATGAACCCTCCGCTTTATTGCTAACTGTTTTAATGCAAGATAGTTAAAGATGGAGGTGAAGGTACCTGATTCCAGCTGACTCACAAGATTCATAACCACATACTCATACCCGACCGACAACCATAAAGACATCAGGAAAGCTCAAGTACATGTTTAAAGACTTCTGCTACTCTGATACCATACGTCTTTATTGAAGCGAAAAAGTATTTCAAAGAAGTTTCTGTCACTCTGATACCGAACGTCTTTCTCGAAGTGATGAAGTGTTAAAGTTAAAGAATTTCAAGAAAGATGCAACATTAAAGCTTTTCAAGTCAACAAATCAAGAAAGGTATGAGCATGTCGGTCCAAAGTCACAAGTTTCACAAGATGGCAAAGTTCATTAAGAATGGTGAAGAGATTATGCTTGGTTGATGATCTCAAGATGCTCAAGATCACATTCTCACATACAAGTTAAAGATAAAGGAACAAGCTCGATCCCAAAGTCACTAATCACTACAACATATTCACAAGAGTAAATCAAGAAATGAAGTTTACGAGCTGAAGACTAAAGATGAAGCATAGTATGCTAGGTTTAAAGTTTTGTAAATTGGAGTGACCTCCCTTAGGGGGAGATTGTTAGAAACAAGAAAAGTATCGGTCACTTCCAATGTAGAATAGTCAAAGCCCGTAGTTAAGTTAATTAAGCTAATATGGCCCAAAGGCCCATAGAAAGCCTATTAAGGCCCATGGCCGGTTATGTTTGTAAGTATAAATACCCTCTCCATGCTTTGGAGAGGGTGTTGGTTGGTTTTGTATTCTCATTTCACTTATGAATTACATGTTTCTTACTTTCTCTCTCTAGAATACATCCTTCCTTCCACTCTCTCTCACTAAGTTCCTTCCCATCTCATATCAAAGATTACTTGTATTCTTCAATTGGTATCAAGAGCCATGGAGTGGTGTGTTTAGTTTTTGTGTTTAAGCTTTCTTTTTGGTTCGTTTGTTTCATTTGCAAAATCGTCCTTTATTTTTTTTCTTTTGATTCCAAAGCTATTGTGTACACTAAAGGATTATTTACCTTGGTAAATCTGATCTAGTATCTTTATGATATAGGTGTACAAGCTTAGAATCAAGAAAAATATCATTTTTGTTACATTTTTGTGTTCGAAAATCTTATAAAGAGCAAAATCTTGATTTTAAATTTTTCGGCTTAAAAACCTTAAAGTTTTCATTTTTCTTGTTCCTATAGGTTTAGTAACACTAGTTGTACAAGTATTTTTGCAAAACAATCATCAAAAAGGTGTCTTTTTGTGTTTTTAAGTTTTTGGGTTTCGTAGTAGTGGAAGTCGAACAACTGAAGTCGAACAACTGAGTCGAACAACTCAAGTCGAACAACTGAGTCGAACAACTGAGTCGAACAACTCAAGTCGAACAACTGAGTCGAACAACTCAAGTCGAACAACTGCGTGTAAGCCTTCAATCCTAGCCTTCTAATCTTGTCCAATCCCCAAGCAATCATTTGGAGCCCTTGGATCATGTGTCACGTCCATCCACCAAATAACACATGTAGGATTGCCAGCGTGGCCTACTAAAAAACGTCATTGTGTGCGTTAGGTGTCAGGCTTCTAGAAGCATATGAGAGGGCGTGGGAGTGTGGATTTTTACCATGGTGTTGTTGAGGTGAAAGAGAGGGAGGGAAAACGAAGGTCAACAATAACTTTGACCCGTTTTTGTTATCCCGAATGTTTAAGATCCAAACACAACTTTATGTGTTACCAATAAGCAAGATTGAGTAGAAAATAAGCTAGGATGTAGAGAGAGAAAGTAGAGAGAGAAACAAGAAGAATATTAGATTTAGAGAGAGAAAAGGGTGAGTTACACACACAAACAAAATAAGAAATGTAACCAACACCCTCTCCATGTGTGGAGAGGGTTTCTTTTATACCCTTAGCCATTTACTTGGCACATGGGTTTTCTAAATGGGTCAGGCTTGGCTTAACTTGGGCTTTAAACCCGTAACATAGACAATATTAGATAACAATCCAAGCCAGTTAATACCCGACTAGCCTATTACATTACAAGACCTAATTGACTTAATAAGATCGATGACGTTCTTGTTTGACTTAATAAAA
This sequence comes from Tanacetum coccineum, assembly GCA_026074375.1. Classification (NCBI taxonomy): domain Eukaryota; kingdom Viridiplantae; phylum Streptophyta; class Magnoliopsida; order Asterales; family Asteraceae; genus Tanacetum; species Tanacetum coccineum. The sequence goes on along the minus strand of BQNB010079346.1, from coordinate 2,738 downwards.
TTAAGAGCTTAACATCTCCCCGCAAAGATTGAGGCTCTTTTCTAACTCCTCCACTGTTGAGGTCTTCTTTAAGTTCTTTTAAGGATGTGAAGGACTTGATCTTCTATGTTGACGTTCTTGTACGACCGATAACATTCTTGTACGAGGTAGTCTTGTTTTATCATTGTCTCCCCCGATGTTGAAGATATGACTTTTGACGTTTATGCTTTGCTGGTATGTGCTTAATTACACATACCATTTTCCATTAAAAACGGACTTAAAAGACTAAAAACGTACCAAAAATACATTGTATTTGTATGTTTGCATTTGTATTGTGCAGGAACGGATATTCAAAAAGAAAGCCAAAAACGACCAAACCAAGCACGAGATGGAAAAGACAAAGTAAAATCCAAGCCAAGTCAGTCAAGTCAAAAGTCAGCTCCACATAAGAAAATACAACTTGATGGGACCAAAACTGCCAAACCTCAAGTTGTATTACTAAAAGAAAAAGACAAGGGTCGAAATTGCAAAAAGGGGCAAAGTTTTGCAAAGAAGTTATAAAACTTGAGGGGGCCAAAGCTGCCATCCTTCCCAAACTCCATTCTTCCCGCCCAAAACAAAACCCAGGTGCAACTTGGGCATGTCGTCCCATACCTCTACCCTGCAAAACCACTCAACACCCTAGAAAAATCATTTCAACCACTCTATCAACCCCCCCAGCATTATAAGTGCCATGTTTGGCAATCCCTCACATTCCCAAGTATTATCGATGGGCTATGATTGACTCCAAAGAAGCACAAAAGAAATTGAAGGCTGGGATTTGTTTTAGAATCACCTCACAAAACAAGCATACTTGGTTTTTGTCTCTACAAAGAAACACAGAAGAAAGAGGTCCCAAGGAAGAAGACTTCGGCTATAAATAGAGTCTTTTGTAAACTTTGAAGGGAGAGTTAGTTTTTAGTTTTTAATATCTTAGAATGTCTTAACTTAATCTTAGTTTTCAAAGTCATTTACAGCTTTTACTTTCAGCTTTGTAACACTTTCAAGTTTTAATACAAATTTGAGGTTTTAAGTCAATTTACAATTCCAAGTGTTAAGTTTCTTAATTGTGTTGTTTTGTGTTCAAAGAGCTCTCAACACAGCTTGTTTACAAGCTGCTTTAATTAAGTAAATTTAAATAGTTAAGTAGTTAAGAGAAAATCACCCCCAAATTCACCACAGCTTGTTTAATGGATGATAAACAAACAAAGGATGTGCTTATGGACACTACTAGCTTGTTTTATGCAAGCTAGAGCTTGTAGATTCTTGGTTTAGCCCTGTTTTGAGCAAGGGTGTTGTAAGTTTCTCTTTTTCTTGTTTTCTTATTTACTACAGAACTGCTTATTAGTGCTTATTCTTGACTAAAATCTGTTTATAAGTACTCTATTTTTGTTATTTAGCAATCTGTTTTTAATAATTTAGGACCAAATCAGCTTAATATAAAAAGAAAAATGATTTGTGAAAACTTTAAGGGATATTTTAAACTAACAGTACTAACCCATAGTTAGTACTGCTAGTTCATTTTTTGGATTTTAAAACCAGCAGTACTAACTTAAAACTACCAGTACTAACTCCAAGTTAGTACTGTTAGTTAAAACTGTTAGTACTGGTGGTTCATTTTAGCTTATCAGCTTATTATTTCTGCTTATTTAAGATTTCCTTAGCTTTTTAGAGTAGATTAAACCATTTTCCTTTGCTGTTTGCTTATTTAAACTTATTTTCCTTTTTAAAGTATTCTCAATAGTTTATCAGTTTTAGTTTTCTAGCTCATTTATCATGTTAGTTTATTCTAGTTGCTTATTCTTATTACTAAGTGCTTATTAAGGTTAGGTGAACTTCTGTTTTAGCTTGTTTGCTTATTTATTAATTCTTTAAGTCTTGTTAGCCTAGCAGTACTAACCTTAAGCTAACAGTATTAACTTTAGCCTAGCAGTACTAACTCCAAGTTAGTACTGGTAGTTAAAACTGTTAGTATTGTTGTTAGTACTGTTGTGTTTCTCTTGTTTAATTTAGCTTAATTGCATGCTTAAATTGCTTATTTAGATTTAGATTAGCTTATTTGTCTGTCTTAAGCTAATTTGAGCTTATTTGTGCCTTAGTGTAAAAGTTTTAAGTGTTTTTGCCATTCCTAGCTTTTATTCTTGTCCTAGCTTATTCTCTTTGCTATTTTTATGTGCTTTTGCTTATTTATATCAGTTTTAGTGCCAAATCATTCCTTGTGACATTCAAACACAAATCATCAATCGTCTTTCGATTTTCCATTTCAGCCTCGTTGGGACATAACGACCCGGAGACACCCTATACTGCTTCCGGTTTTCTTGATCTCGCGGGTTCTGATCCTTTTTGTGTATTTATATTTATATTTACTTATTGACACATAAAAAGAAGGGTTGGTTCGCGCGTAACCAGCTAACTTAAAATTTAGCCCCAAAGTGCCTTTAAGGGCTGTTTGGTTTTGTTTCTGCCCTGGTGCAAAACAGCCAATTGGCACCCCTTTTTCTTGGCCTATTTAAGCTAGAAAGCTTAAGCTTTCTACATTTTTAGAAAGCTTATAAGTTCTTTGATAAGCCCCCAAAAGTCCAACCCTTAAAACACCTTCTAGGTAGCTTATTTTTAAGCTAAGAATTGGCCTTTGGCAGTTTTTTTCAAATAGCCTTGAGCTCAAAAGCTCAATTAGCTTATTTGAGCTTGTGGCTTATTGCTTTGCTTATTTCTTATTG
>BQNB010079345.1:0-30270 GCA_026074375.1 Tanacetum coccineum | reverse complement strand
TGTGGACCGAACGAGTGGAAAAACAAGGAGGATCGAACAAGCTCACCCCATTGAAGACCGATCGAGTGAAATCCTCCAAGGACCGAACTAGCAAAATCCTTTAAGGACCGAACGACCAAATTCCTTGTTGGACCGAACGAGCTCGATAACTCAAGGACCGAACGAGTGACATTCCTTGTTGGAACCGATCGAGCAAAACCCTTTGACGACCGAACGAGTTCCTAACTTATTGGACCGAACGAGCGTAATTATTCAAGAGCCGAACGAGTGAACTTCCTCTTGAACCGAACTAGTTGCTTTCTTGTTGCAACCGAACAAGCAATCCTTCTTGAATCGAACTAGTACACCCTTGAAGACCGAACTAGACCACACCTCAAGGACCGAACCACTACAACCTTCTTGAACCGAACTAGTTGCTTTCTTGTTGCAACCGAACAAGCAATCCTTCTTGAATCGAACTAGTACACCCTTGAAGACCGAACTAGACCACACCTCAAGGACCGAACCACTACAACCTTCTATGAACCGAACTAGTTAAGAGTTTCATTGTCACCGAACCAAATAATCTAACAACAACAAAAACATAAACACAAATTAAACGAATCAACAGTCACTTAAGATCAGATCATTCATAAACAAAGTTAAACAATGGCAACCAATGAAGAAACAAATGCAGCTGGTACCGATACCCGTCCACCAATGTTAGTTGAAGATGATTACGATTCATGGAAAATTCGCATACAAAGGGTTACTTTCGAAGGGAAAACACAAATGGGGAAAGCTATATGGAAATCCATTCAGTATGGACCTTACACCTCACCCGATGGTCACAGATCCTTTCCACCTCTGGTTTTTATTGTGCCCGCACGAGGAAAAAATAAGAAAAAAAAAAAAAAAAAACTTGATTCTGAGTTCAATGACGAAGAAAACAAGCTCGAAATGGCCTCGATTACTCAAGCTGAAATTCATCCATCGTCAAGGTCTTCCCGGTACATCTTCAACATACTCAATCGACAAGCCACTGCTCAGGAGATTTGGAACAATGTAGAACTACTTATGCAAGGATCGGGAAGAACTCTACAACAACGAAAGGAAGATCTGTTTGATGAGTACGAACGCTTTCGTGCCATTGGAAACGAGTCCATTCATGACTACTTTGTGCGTTTCCACAAGCTTGTAAATGACATGAAGATGTACCTAGCTAGAAATTCTACTCATCAGATGAACACTAAATTTGTCAACAATCTTCCGCCTATTGGGGTACAGTATGTGGACTAATGTCATAAACAGAACTGGATATCTCAACACACATTATGTTCCAGATCTATACTATCTCATAGCCTACGAGCCTATTGCTCCAAAAAGACTCTCAAGAAAAAAGAGGCTAGTCTACAAGTTATTGTTGATCCACTGGCCTATGTTGCTCACACCACATCTGCACCTGCTTCTTTCATCACCCTCAACTCCTAGTCACTTCAACCTTACTGCTCAGGTCTCCGAATGACGCTTTTTGATGTCCACTATGACTCCTCGATTGTATATCTCTTAAGTGGTTTCCTGAAAGCAGTAAGTTTCCACCCCCCACAAACAAACTAGCTCCGAACTTCCTCCAACTCAATGGACTCATGCTACGGTGCCTGATGGTCACATTGTTACCTGAACAGTTCAGAGAAAGGTCAGGTTATGTTGGTAATACAGCGGTTGCTCGAGGCTCAAAAGAATGTGATATGTTACAACTGCGCAGAGGAGAAGGACATGTTGCTTAGGCGAGAGTAAAGAAAACCCAAGAGAAAGATGGACTCTCAGTACTTCAAAGTAAAAGCTTTACTGATGGAAGCTAAAGAGAAAGATGATGTTGTTAGATGTCTGAAGTGAAGCATTCCTCGCTGATGTGGAATGACCGCACCTTATGATCAAACCTCAGGCACTGACTACAACAAACAGGTTTCAAATCCAATCATGAGGATGCTTATGACTCAGACGTGGATGAAGGCCCCAATGCTGCCTATTGTCGCTTCATGGGCCAACTTGTCCATCCCACTAGGGCACCAACAATCCAGTTAATGTGATACACTCTAATAGACAATAAATCTTTGATAAGGTGGATTATCAGTTAGAGTCAGGATATGCACCAGGAATGAAAATTTAGACTCGATGCTGAGACTGAGATTGATGACAATACGATCCCGTATTATCGTATCATTCTTGTCACCGAAGCCAAATGTGCCAAAGAGGTATCTGCTGACACATTGATAAAGTTTCTATGATTGCCAATCCTTAACTGCTTGCAACCCAACTGAGGACCTGCTAAGGTTAACCAGAAAAAATATTTGGAAAATCGAGACCTTTAAAAAATGAGCTTCTTAATGTTAGCAAGAAATATGTCGTCTAGATACCCACAAGGTCAAACTTGATCTTGAAAACAAAGTTAGACATGAAACAAGCCCTAGTGATTCAGCGTAATATGCGTAACGCTGAGCTTGTGCAAGAAAACGATTTGCTTAAAATCACTCTATTTCAGGGAAAAAGAAAATCAATGCTTTTTTACAATCTGTAAGGAAAAGATTTTATCTGAGAAAGAAAAAGGATCTTGCAGGATAGTTATCTAGATGAAATTAGTTTGTTTAAGAATGATAACAAAGTTGCAAAAGAGATATGTTTGCAAAGATTATTAACATGCCAACACACACTATTCCATGCTTTCTAAGAAACCTAAGCAGCAACGTGACTTGCATAAGGACCTCCTTAGGTACCCGTAACCCAAGGTCTAGGTTATATGGCCAAGCGTGCTCAACCTGTTTTGTATGATGCTGATACCCTTTTGCATCCAACTCACCACCCCGTTAGTATATGGGATAGTGAAGAGGTCTTGGTTCACCAAGTTGTTAGCATGAAAAAGATGAACGAAAAACCAGGGCATGTTCGACCCGAGAATGGCTTCTATGAGAAGCTAAATGCCCTTAAGTTTGTTCCTCAACAGGAACTGTCCCGAGAACAGGCGTATTGGCTTCCTGCCAATGAAATTGCTAGTCAAGCTAGTAACCCAGATAGACCTGTCACTCCTTTTGTTCATAATCGTCCACCTCCAAGTCAAGTTCTGTTTCATCTTCAAAAGGTTAATGCTGTTTTTCATCAATTTGAAGGTATCATAAATGAACGAACAACACAAAAACCACTCTATGTTTCCGAATGGTGTTTTGATTATGCCAAACAGTTTGTTGAACAACAACTGGTACCATTTTAAGGATACGAGCAATTTCAAAAAAGCCACATTCAAATCTGCATTGAAAACAATTTTCAAAGAAGGAAAGGATATAGAACAGATTTTTGATGGGACTTGGATGCGGAATCGATGAAATCGATGTGTCTTGTTAACAAGGAACATGACCATAGAGGAAGAAAATCTTTTAATAAAAAATGACTGCTTAATTGCTGAATGTTTAGAAAAAGATATCTGCTCTATTGTGCTTACTTCCGATATTGTTGTGCCCCCTAGTTCGAATTGCCTTTGCGAAGAACTTAGATCTAATTGCGATAGGGAACACTCCAAAGTCGTAGAACTTGAAGCTGAGATTTTAAAGAAGCAACAAATGCTTAATTGCTTGAAAAACGTTGTTCGTGCTTTTATCGAAAAGAATACACGTTAATTTTACCAAGTTAAATTTCAAAAATATAAAGAAATGTCTTCAAAAACCAGGAGGGTTTGTGATAATTTTAACTCAACTGCATCTAATGCAATTTTTGAAATTAACAGTCAGAATAGATCAGCCTTTTCATGGGAAAGGACGACACCATCAAAAACTTGCAGACTCAGATCAACATCACGAGAATGTTGAATGTAGGATCCACTGTAGGTAGCTTTGATAAGCAGGCCTTAGAAACTGAGCTAAGCAGTTGAAGATGCGCTCACTTCAGTTAGATTTCAAATTGGATGGGTATAGGGCCGAGAATGTGAATCAGAAACGACTTATGAAGAATGTCGTTATCTAATGCTTACTCACGTTCTACATTCACCGCAAAGATTAATGCCTTAACTGCTGAGATACCACAAATGAAAAATGAGCTGGAGTGGCAAATAGATAGTAGTGGATCTACAGCCTTGAGAAACCCAAGTAATTTACTAAAGGAAAAAAAAGAACAATTTGGATTAAAGGATTAATGGTGGCAAGGAGTGATTGGAAACGGAAACGGAGATGATTTTAAGGGTGGATATCAAATCTAAATCACAAAAACTCTAGATGATAATCCCGCCTAACTTACTCGATATGGGGATAATCAATCAATGATTACATCCAATTTCAGGGGTTATAACAAGATTAAAACAAAAGGGTAGAAGTAATTTAGATCGATGATTTTGGGGGTGGATGAATTTTTAAAAATCAATTTTGAAGATTAGTGTTTTGGGGGTGGATGATTTTGGGGGTGGATGATAATCATAATCGTTTAGATTAGACGGGGTAAATAGTCACATAATTCACAATCGTCACTTTTGACTTAAAATCAATTTTTCTCTACCACCGTGTTCCCCAACTATATTCTCTAATAAGAGTATTTTTCTCTACCTCACAATCGTCACTTTTGACTTAAAATCAATTTTGAAGATTAGTGTTTTGATTATACTTGACACACTATTTTCGTACAACTTTCACTTGTTGTGACATATGTGGATTGTGGTAATGGCCAACTATTTACAAAGCTATACTTGCTACCTCAAGAAATACAAAACTAACTAATGTGTCAAGGTGCGAATCAATGAATAGCATGATATGTCAATTATGTGGCACACACATCTACTCTATATATCATATTCATTCTGAATAAGTTGATCGGAAATGGTGACGTGCAGCTTGGAATGAATCTGCTGAAAGCGAAACACTTAAAGTCCTTTAATTTGTTATATTATTTTTGAAAGCTGATGATTAATTGAAATAAGTACAAGACCAATCACACTTAAATTCGTGAGACAATGATAAACCCCGTAGATATAACATTATTAGAGCACAGGGAGTTCTCGTGCCATAGAGAAAAAGCGAGGAAAATGGAGTTTGGCACCAGATTTTGTATGGCACCGGAATTCAGTGGAGTGGTGAGCCATAGCCAAAACTCATGCCATGGCATGGCACGAAGCTAACAGCCAACCATTCCTCAAGCTCTATCACTATTTATAGAGTACAAATGCATAACCCTAACCCTAATGGACCCAACTCACAAGTCGGGCTTGAGCCTAATCCATCTAATACTCCCCCGCAGTCCGAGCGGCGAAATCGCGAAAGCTCGGACTGGAGTAGTAAACTAGAAAAAGAGAACATGGTCATCTTCCAGATGGACGTGAAAACCGCCTTCCTCAACGGCGAACTGAATGAAGTTGTCTATGTTAGTCAACCAAAAGGATTTGTAGATCCAGAGCATCCATCGCATGTGTACCGACTCAAGAAAGCTCTCTATGGGCTTAAACAAGCTCCAGGTGCGTGGTATGACAAGCTATCAGCGTTTCTAATCAAGTCAGGATTTACAAAGGGCATGGTCGATCCAACTCTGTTCACCAGGAAAGCAGGCAAACATATTCTACTAGTACAAATATACCAGGGTATTCGTATGAATGCTCATGCCTGGTCTTCGGACTGCGCCCACTAGTGAAGTGGATTTCCATAAATGTACTTGTACAAGTTTGGATTTCCCAAGGCACTGCATATCTTTCGGGATATATTTCAAAACATCATCAGAAGCATTCTGATTTAAACTTTCGTTTGTGCCCCAAACAAATTTTATAAGCACATCGAATGTTTTTCAAATCATGTTTTTGCCAACAGGTCTTCTACGGTACTTAATTGTATTAAGAAGTAAAACGCTGAATAAGGAATTACACGGTATAGTCAGCAGATAGTAACTGTACTGACTTACTCTTTACCAATTCCATTTACGGACATCTGTTAGAGAAAGCAATGATACGGAAATCTGATACTTCGGTTATTGAGGATTAAATTGCTTTGAGGGAAAACCTGTCAAGAAGGTTCTTTTAATGAATCTATCTGATCACAGGTGCAGTATTCATACTGTAATCATTGATCCTCACGGAATCAGAGGTTAATGTAACCGACCAGATTGAGTATCGTCTATACTCGGTCCCTTCAAAATATAAAACCTTTGTGTGTTCACAAAATGTTTTTCTAGAACACATTAAGTGGATTTTACATAACAAAATGTTTTTGTTGGTGACTAAATTGTTCTATCATAGCGAATGACGACTCAAAGTATCCGATGCAAGACATGCTCATATCCTTACTCACATATCTGAAGAAATCAAGAAAGTTTACATACAAAGCTTCCGCACAATCTCTGAAAATCAATGTCTTCTTCAAATGCTAAATGTTATGGAGATTAGAAGAAGATACATCATCAAAGCTTTCCAGATTCCAACAGATATGAGCATGTGAGACCAAAGTTCAGCGAATGGCGAATGGAAGAGAAGATCACAAGTAATTCAAGATAATCTGAGATCAAGATGAAGTTATCAAATCTAGTAATTCAAGTTTCAAAGATTGAATTTCTACAGAAGCACAAATGCAAAACAAGTGAAGAACCGCAACGTCAATGAGCTAATATGCTATGAATTCAAATATGTACGCTAAGAAGACCTCAAATGAAGACCTCACTTAGGGGGAGATTGTTAGAAACATAATTTCACAGTCTAACAAGAGAAGCTCGGTCTTGAAGAAAACTAGCATTTTATAGCTCATTAGTTAATTACATAATTAATGTTTAATGATGTAAACGGGCCAAGATGCAAAAAGCCCACAAAGGCCTCCTAGGCCTATCCTTGTTAGTATAAATACACCTAGTTTAGTCAAAATTAGGTTAGACAATATAGCTACTCAATAATATTTTTCATCTTTAGGGTTTGTAGCAACTCTTGTTTCTTTCAATCAAAAAGTTCTTTAATGTTTAATCTTTTGTGCTATTGATCTTGTGATTAATCTATGGAATGATCTAGGGATCCTACACTCATGTGAATTCCAGACATTAACTTGTTTTTAGTTCACTAATTGTCAAAAATTGTAAACACATATGCAATTTTTGAGGGGGAGAATAGAGATTAAAATGTGATCAATACGGATTAATAACGAATACGATCTTTAATCTATAAGTGTGTTCCCAAACCTCGCATGTGCAAAACTCTTTCATAATATGGTGCATATGTGTAGGAGGAGCTTTTTGGTAACTCTGGAAACACTCAATGTGTCTCAAATGATTTCTCAGACACGTTGATTGATTTTTTATCAAATGGTTTTATGGATCTTCATGGCAATACCCCAAAGATCGACCAACTGTTGTTTCTCAAAGAGTCATAAGGCGGTTAAGGTTAGGTATATTTGTTCCATGATCCAGCCAGAACCGGAGGGATCTACCCAGGAACACTCCATTAGATAGAGTAGAAGTCCTATGTATGATTGAAAAAAGGAGTAAAGTGAGAATAAGGGAATAGTGCCGACTGAGATGGAGCTAGTGCTGGAACAAACCCAACAAGGTACTAGTCATGAAGTCTCGGTAAGCACTGAAGGGGTTGAAGAATGAAAAAGAATTGTAAGGATAAAGGGTGAAAAGAAAGAAGCCCTCCATACAACCCTAGGCAGAAACCGGGTCAATACATAATCTATCGGTAATCACAAAGATGATTCTGATATTGAAGACTGACATCATGGACCCAGTGATGCAATGCACAACCCTCCCTAGCCACTCAGAATCTCTTAAAAGATTTCTGTTTCATTTCTCACAGAGATCAACATGTTTCTATCGGCTTTCTCATTCCGAGATCGTTGATATTGAAAAGGTGGCAGTCCGCTCCAGCCTCCGATTACCAAATAACAAATCTGCACTTATAGAGTCTAGAGCCAATGAGATCCATCAAGAATCTCACTAGGACACAAATTCCAATATACAAAATGCCGTACATCATTATACAACATTTGGTATCAATAAGTCCTACGCATTATCCTTGTGATAATTGCCAGAACATCAGAGTGATACTCTTTAGTATTCACAGTGACGATGGAAATCCTTCTTGAGCCAACATCAAACAAGCTCTTGGTAGGTGACTTGCGAGATTCTAAATGAATCAAGCTTGTGTCAACTAGATATCGATTTTGGTCCAGTATATGAATTGACGACTCAATCAGAAAGATAGTAACTATCTGATTCACTCTTACCGTTCTGTCTGCTTTGAGATAATTCGGTAATAAGAACAAGCAAGTACGGTGAATCTAATGCAATCGCGTTAGAGGGTCTAATACTTTGAGCTGGAAACCTTGTAAAGGAGGTTCTTCTAAATTGAACCTACCTGATGACATGTATAGTATTTATACTATAAAACGGTCCTCACGGAACCGAAGGTTAATGTAACCGAACTCAAGATGAATGACAAAGCCATATTCGTCTATATCTATTGTTTATCACTAACAACAATTTTCAGGTATAAGTGAAGGCGTTACAACCTCATCCCAGCGGAGTCAAGATTCAAGACCTCATGTTCAATCGACAAAGATACATACATAATGAAAGCTCAAACTATCAAAGTCTTTCGCAATCTCTGATATACAAACACTTCCTCAAACGAGCATTGTCAACACGATTGCCGGACAATAACAATGATATATCCTACAAGTGGATCAAGTACTACTCCTACCATGATGTGGTACAAGTAATCATGTTAAAAAAATGTTAAGGGAGATTGTTAGCAAGCTTTCAAGACCTTAAGCATGAGGGTGGAGACACAAGATCGCAAGGCGGCATAAATATTCAAGGATAAAGATTCAGAGATCTCAGTAGTCAAGACAAATCAAGGCCAAAGACCACGATATCAGTATTTTGTCAAAGAATATCAAGTTAAAGATCAAGATCCAAGATCACAAGCATGCAAAAGGATCTTTAAAAGAATTCCTAAGAACACAAAGCTCCAAGACTCAAGACGTCACAAGAAGGATCAACAATTGAATGACCACCCCTTAGGGGGAGATTGTTAGCCGTGTTTTTAGTAAAGTGATGGTCATTATTATTCCCGAACCTTGGATAAGAAAAACATAGTTTACGGGAATTCATTTAAGCTAATTGGGCCTAGGTGACGGGCTTAAGCCCATTTGTATTAAGTTCGGCCCAACATAAAGTCCAAACAAACCGTCTAGGGTTTTACCTCTTGTAACTATATAAAGCCCTCTCCAAGTGTGGAGAGGGTGTTGTTTCTTATTCTCTTTTCTAGTACAAGTAACCATTTTTCTCTTTGTCTCTCTCTCTAGTTCTTTCTCTCTCTAAAATCTTTTCTTTTATTTTGTGTTTATGGTGATGAAATGATATCATCCAACAAGCACTATGGATGAAACAAGCTCTCTTTAACTATGGCATTCGTCTCGACGACATTCTATAATGTGTGACAATAAAGGAGCAATAGATTTAAGCAAAAACCCCGTTCAACACTCACGTACTAAACGCATAGAAATTTGTTACCGTTTCCTTTGCAACAATGTTCAAAAGGGAAATATCACCATCAAAAAGGTTCCGTCTGAAGACAACATCACTGAAATTCTAACTAACCTCTTAAACAAGAATCGTTCAATTACTTGCGTCTAAGTCTATGAATGATGGAACAAAACGACTAGAATATTTAATGTCCGTTAAAGTAATCATATTACCAAAACTAAAATTATCTCATATCACTTAAGAATCACTAAAATTTGCCAAAATTATAAGTAAAGTGTAAGTAATTTTAATTATTCCTCTCTCGATCTCGTGTCTAATATTCTATGTTGCACAAAATCAAAAATTAAATTTTATTCTCTTTAGACAATCAACTATTGTGATTCCCATAGTCATAGGAATTGCAAATTTGCGAACACTCAATTTTCATACATCTTTGATCTCCATGTTTGAAGATTATGAATACATATTTACATATATAATATAAATCCTAATCTATTTTTTGAAAAACTTCTCACGAATAGGAACTCTCAAAAATTATTTTCATATATATATGCTAAAAATGTTTTTCTTGCACTCACGATGATCTCATACTTATTGCCGAAATATATAATCCAATATATATTTTTTGACATTCTTGGTTGAGCAAAATTAAATCAATGAGCGTTTGGATTATTTCTTAGGTTTTCTTTTAGTTAGAGTCGAAATAATCGTTACTCCACATTTGTTGCATTTACGCACACACTAGGACTTTTAATCTAAAATCACAAGTATGAACTTCTATCGTTATGACTTGTGTCTTCAGGGTATAGTGTTACTCACTTATTTATTTAGACACATCATGACCGTCAATACAAACTTACACAAACCTAAACACCAATCTTTCCTTCACAATATGAGTCTCATAGGGCATCATGATGACTACTTTGAAAGTAATTGGGAATTATATAGCGAGAATGAAAGCGTGAGAAGTACCTAGGTCTTAAGTAATGTAGATACAAGTAATTTCTTATGTTATAAACATTAGTTGTGATAGTTTCTTAGCATAAGATATAACTTTGCTTGCTAAGTGTTCATAGTATTGATTGCTATAAAAATAGGACTTGCTGCAAATTAAACCCTAAAAATCATTTCCTTTACGAATTTTTAGCCAAAATTCAAAATCCAGGGAGTCTGAAAATCATCAGATTGGCGGCCCCCGTAGCTCCTAAGGGCGATCCCCTAATAGATAATGGGGCGGCCTACCAGATCACAAATTTACTGTTTCTTTCTACTTTTTGACCTTCTTTTACCTAGACCCAGCTATAATTTCCCAGAACTCACAAACATTCATTGGATTTGTATTCTAAGAATGTCCATCTATTCTTAACTATCACATCCTCCTAGTGTAAATTGGTCCTCATCTTCATCACCCTCATCATACTCATCTTATCATCTCCAATGTCATCCCTTAAAAACTCCCTATCCTAACTCTCTAAGAAACCCAAAAAAATTGTAAGACCCGTATGGACAAAGAAGTTGAACCATTGTAACTCATCTAATGTGGATGATGTTAAAATACCCACACCAATGCCTAAACCACCATCTCCTTGCAATGCACCTTTAAAAGAAAACTCTCCCATAGCAACCTCTAACCATGCTTCACCTCAACCTCACTCACCTCCAATCATTGATCCCTATGTTGATGTTGTCTTGCAAGCAAATCAAAACCATAACGAAACTCAACCTCAAATACCTCCTTCTCCAACTAGAGAAATGCTCATTGATGACATCAATCAACTTCAAGATTTATCCAACCTCCTAGCAATGCATCTCTCAATTCATACCATTAATCCAACACCATCCACACCAATCTTGCCTCACACAATCACTTTTGACCAAGTTGAACATCATGTCGGCTATGGCCTATGTTGTCGCTACAACCAAGCTCAATTCTTCGCCATAAGAGAAGATCTCAATTGGGTTGAATTTCTTCTCACACGACCTCAACCACCATTACAAATTCAAAGGGACTATCCACCAACAACTACCTCCACACCAAACTCTCCACCAACAACAAACTAGGCATGTTATATGATTAGTATTTTATTACTTTCAAATAAACGACCAACCAACCTTTTGCAAGCAAGTCTTATGCCATTCTATTAGGATTTTACAACTAGTAAACCATGTTTACTATGAGTACGCAGTGGATGGGTCTAGTTTGATATCAAAGATTAACACACAAATAAGGTAAGAAAAACTAACCGTTATGTTTAATGACAAAAGTCAATAAACGAGAATCTTGATCTTGAATCTTAGTGATTAAGTTATCACCTCTACGGTTGCTCACACAACACGTCAAACAAATACGCCAAGATGCTAGTCTTTACTTCACGTCTCAAACACCAAGTGTTACACCTCTTGTTTCTTGAACCGAAGATCACAAACAACCCTTTGTATTAATGAAGCAAAAATCAACAAGCCCTGATTAGGGTTTTATCAATTTTGGTTAAACCGAATATCAAGAAACCAAAACCCTAGTGGTTTCAAATCGTTATCACACCGGGAGAACAAGTAAACCAAAACCCTTGACTAGCTTGAGCTTGTATTCGAGCTTGTGGGAATTCAAATCGTACAAAAAACCTTATAAAGGTTTTACCGAAAATCAAAGAAAGGAAGGAAAGAATATCGAAAAATCGTTAGGGTTTTGTTCGACCAGTTTTGGGAAAAAGAAGAGCACTGAAAACTGTTTAGGTGATTTAGGGATTTCAATGAATGAATAATGAGGCTATGTGTAGGTGTTTATATAGGCACCTAACCCTAATCCTTGGTGAACAAGGAACCTTAATTCTTTCCTTTTTCCTTCTCTCATAAACCGCCCCAAACACCCCTTGAAAAACCCATATCGGTTGGCTAACTTTAGACACCCATAAGGTTTTGGGTTTTGTTCGATTTAGTCCCTTTGGTTTACATTTAAATATCCGTTATATTAGTTATAAACTAATTATGGAAACTAACAAACATTTAAATACATATTTCGTGAAGTATATTTATAATAAACGTACTCTTCGTGTCTTAACGTGTGTGCCCCCAATAGGCTCACGTACTTCTAGTTGCATAACATGCGAATCCAACTACCACATTCTAACAGCTCCCACTTGGGAGTTAGAGTAGCGGATTCCATTTATACTAACAACAGAAACATCTAGCAACACTCACATTTGTTTTTAAAACTAGAAATACGTGAGATAAAGTTTCAAGAACACTCTCAGTATAATTGATCGAGTCAATAGTGTATATATATATATATATATATATATATATATATATATATATATATATATATATATATATATATAATATAGGTAAATCAGTAAATCACTTTAAACAAAAGCAACAAACCAATTCACAAATAAAATATAAATCCAGAATTATCGACTTCGAAAGTGACCCCTTCTAGTCGTTTCCCAGGTCGTTATTGTTTCAACAAGGCGTTAATTAAACTTTTTATTGACGTTTGTAATCGGGATTTTGAATAGGTTAAGATTTTTGATTTGGATTCTAATTTCTACAAATATAAAGCAAATAACAAATAAAAATAAGCAACAATTAAAGCGAATACGAATTAAAAACAAAAAACGTTAACGGGATTCTAGAAACGCAACCTAAAAATCTAAAACTTCAAATTTTGACTCTAGAAAAGCAAATTTAATTTTTAAAAGTCCTAAATGATAAAAGAAAATTTTAGAAAAAAGAATTATATTTTTTTGACTTTTATTTAATTTATTATGAATTAAAAACTCTTTTAATCTAAAAATATTATTAAAAATGCTAAACTAATTTATAAAAATCTGAAAAAAAAAATAGGAAAAGTACTTTTAACAGATCTAATCCTAAGAAAAATAAAACTAGACAAGAAGCTTTTAAGAATAAGCTGTAAATCAGCTAATAAGCTCAAATGAGCAAAACACTAAACACGTTTTAAATAATAAATGAAACAAACAATGAATGGAAAAGACCCAAGGGCAAGTTGGTAGTGGAGAGTGGTGCTAAGACATGTGTGTGTGAAGCTAAGGTCGCAGGTTGGAGTCCTGGACTTTGATTTTTTTATTTTATTTTTTATATTTCAAAACTTTTTACAAAAACTTAAAGAGAAAGAGAAAATAAGCAACTTTTAAAAAGGAACTTTTTGTAGAAACTTAAAATAAGCTAGATTAAGCACACATTAAGGGGACAGATTTTCCTTTTTGCTTTGTTTTTAAACTTAGACAAATAGCTAGAACTGAATGAACTTTTTGGACTAAATAAGCAATAAGAAACCTAATAAGCTAAAAATAGATCTTAACCTAGACCCAATAAGCACTAATGAATAAAAATAAGCTAATTAAATAAGCTAAAAATCACTAAAATCTAAAAGGACAGCAGACTTTAACACAACACTTAGAAGAATTTTGACAAACTTTGGGCTAAGATTTAAGGATTAATAAGCATTTGGAATAATGGAGAATCTTAAAACAGATTAAATTTGATATCCAAAGAACACTTTAAAGTTATAAATAAGGTAATTAGACTAGAAAATAAGCTAGAAAAAAGGACTTGAAAAGTGACAGACCTTCTAAACTTTTTGGCTTTTTGGTTTTTATTTTTTTAGCTAAATGACTCTTTGCAGCCTTAGATTAAGCTAAACAAATGATGATTTGACACCTTAATAAGCTAAAACAGAAGAAGTTTGGACTACAAAGAGCTTGTACAATGATTTTTTGATTCTAAAACAAACTTTTACTTATCTAAATCTAAGATTGAAATGACACTTTTTAAAACTTTTAAGAACTAAGAAAAACACTTGACAGATTATGACTTAACTCTCATAAGAAAAATGCACACTTAAACTAGACCTATTCTACTGCATATTAAGCCAATAACAAACATGAAATCAACACCAATAAGCAACTTCTCAGGATCTAAGCAAATAAGAAGATTTATCACCACAGATTCCAACTAAGTATAGATTAAACCCAAAACTTGAGATCTAAACCTTAACAACTTGTAAAAACATCCTTTAAGATTAAATTTAAGCTTGTTAAAATTGACTTAAGATCCAAAATGAATTAGGCAGTACTAACATGTGTTAGTACTGCTTGTGCCAAACACCCCCTTAAAATCTGAATTTCAAAATTAAAGCTAAAGAAGGACAGATTAAGCAATATATTGAGAAAACAGATTAACCACTAAGTAAATAAAGGATAAATAAGCATAATATAACAGAGAATAAGCAATAATAAGAAGCCTAATAAGCTGAACAGTAATAGGCTAAAAACTGTAAATGGAAACTTACTTATCCCTTTGTTCTAAACAAGGGCAATAAGCTTTTAGAAGCTGGTCTACAAGCTCCAGCTTATTTTAGATAAGCTAGTAAAAAAACATAAGACCATCCAGGTTTAGCTTATCATCCACATAAGATACAATTTGGCTGGATTTTGGTGATTTGAGAGTATATAGAAGCTTGACAGATTAAGCTTATAGAGGAGCTTATCTGTTTAAGTAATGGAACAGCAACAAAAGCTTATAAAAGCTTTAAGAAAAACACATCATAAGTACTTTTGCATCAAAGGTAAAAACAAAATTTAAGAACATATTTGAAATAAAACTGAATTTATTAAGGATAGAGGATTACAAATCTCTTTAAAGTAAATTGCATAGAAGTAAATGACATATAAGCTGAAAAATAAGCAATAAGCTATTAAAAAAACTCTCCACTACAACTGGTATCATCTTCTCTATTTATAGCCGTGAGGAGAATGATCTAGGCATCAAAGGGGCATGTCAATCACTCCAAATCATTCTTCAATCAGTCCTCAATCATGATCTTGGCCCTTAACGTCCTCCAATCATTCCATAATAGCTTATGGAAAGCTATAATTATCGCCAATCAATATTAAACTTGTATATTTGACTTCCCTTAATTCCTGGAAGCGTGATTTTGCCAAGTGAGAAGGATTCGAGGTGGATTTGGCTTGGGTTTGAGCCTTCCCGCCATTTTCGGTATTATTTTATTGTTTTTTAAAATTGGGGTTAAAGGGATAACGGGGTTAAATGTTAAGGACTAACGGTGAAAAAGGTTAAGGACTAACTGTGTTGGTCCCTAAGGACTTCTGGTGTAATTGGTTTTAACGGGGTTATGGGTTATGGTCATTTGGGCCATTAGTTTGATAATTGGACCGGTTTGGTTTGTTAAGGGTTTTTGGGCTTTTGTTTAATATTTAAGCTTAATGGGCTGACTCGGCCCATTAACTTGGGTACAGGTTGGCCCAATAAGATGCATATGCCTTCGGCTTTGATTTTTCGCGCTCTTTTTAATCCTGTGCTCAGTTTTGTCCGGTTTTTGCCTTGTTTTTGTCTTTTTGTTGATATCCGTTACCTGCACAGTAAATAACACAAAGCAAGCATATATTTGGCATTTTATGTCCGTTTTTGGTTGTTTAAGCTTGTTTTAATGAGATAAAGGTATGTGTATTTAAACACATACCAAAACCCCTCGTACTAAAATATTGTTGTGTCCTCACACAATGAAATAAATCTATGTTTAGAAAACCAAAAAATTTCAACCCCCTTAAATCAAATACCTTGAAAAGTAGCAAAGTGTAAAAATTTTAAAGGGATTAAGAAATTACTAGTTCTTTAAACACTCCCCGTTTTACCATTTTCTTTCTTGCACGCATATTTTCTTATTTTCTATTATATACAACATGCTTGACTTTCATTATTGATCATAACTTTTAGGATCACTGAATAAGAAACACCTCAATGTGCCCTAGAAGGATAAATTCATCGTCTTTGATTTTTCACTTATTCCCAAACTAAGCTTAAAAACAAAATAATTGTTAATTACAAGTTGGGATGCTAACGCTTACATACTTACTTTACAAAAGCACATACTTACTCTCATGCCGGAGGTGATTCGCAGGGACACCCCCTGCGCTTCACTTAATGTAGTGTTTCTATTTGTGTTGACACCGGTTACCCAAGGCTTAGCAATCCCTCAAGCATCCCCAGAACTCTTCGATCCCACTCGGGAAAAAAAAAAAAAAATAGGGCTGATGGTATGCCCATATTTTGCAACATTCATTGTGAATCCATGGGACCTGCCAACAATTAGTCCTGTCCAAACCAAGTCAAATAACCTCCAAACCACTTTACCTACTTTTTTGGCATGACTAACGGAAGAGAAACTACACCACCACCAGGTTTCTCGACACAACCTCATATATCCAACATCAATACCACTGAATTACCACCTATAACTACCACTGTGTTTGCCGCCACTACCCTTGGAAACATGCCATTTGCTTATCATGCTTCCACTTCAACTGATCCTACCCCTATGATTAGTCCTGCTTTCATAGAATCCAACCATGAAATTCTTGAATCACTTTTAAGAGACAGACGAAGACAGATACGCAATGAAGATCTCCGAACAGAATTGGAGTATTTTAGTAAAGACTACGATGAGGAACTCGAGATGGAACCAAGGCCTGAACGAACCAGGGAAGTCACTCCACCGCTTCGTACAAGATCACCCAGGGTTCGTAAACAACGTGAAAGGGTAGTAGGGTTTGAAGAAGCTCCAAACAGGGAAAAAAGCATAATCGGAAGGAATGTCAAGGGTAACGGACCTTCGGAAGCTGGAGCAGAGGAAAATGGAAGGCGGGAGATGAACCTCCCCCACTTTTGGCAGCCCACTTGGGAAGGAGCGAAGATGGCCAACCTCTATGGTCCTCCTTGACCTCTGTACATGGAGGCCGTAAATCCTCAATTAACACAGGAGGGAATCTCCCCACTAACGGTACGTTTCTCTCACACCATGCCTAACCTTTCATACCTAATAGTGTAGCTGTACCCAATGGATTTGTACCTGCTCATATTACCCCTACTACCAACCCTCGGCGGGTATCATTAATGGACAAACCCCAAGCTTCCTATTCCCACTGTAACACCCCCAAAAATGGGTCGCAACAGAATAGGTTTCCGGGAGCGTTACTTCATAATACCATTACTCAATTCATGAGAGAGCAACCTCTAACAGTGTCATTTGAAAAGTAATCTTGTATTGTTTAGACTCCAATGCACATCAAGTAAGCCAAGCATCCAATCCACCTGAGAAAAACCTACTTAAAAAGTATCAACATAAAGTTGGTGAGTTCATAGGCTTTTGTAAGAATAAATGTTGAACCAAAGTTTTGTAAAGTATGTATGACCGTTTCAAATCCTTGTATGTTCCTCAAAAATGTATGTATAAATGTTGGAAATCAAAGAGTTGTAAATTATGCATGACCATTTAAATCCTTAAATAGTCACAAAAGTTATGTATGGTTGGACCACCATTGTTCAAAGTATGTATTACCATTTTATTCAAGGCAACGTAGATATTCATGTGTGTATAAAACAATGATTACGATTACTCTAAGTTCATAAAGCTGTTACGTAGACTCATATATATGCCACTTTATTCAAGGCACCGTAATTGTTCATGTTCATATTCTTGCCATGCCTTGCGAGATGCTAAAGTTTGTTCGGCTCAATAGTTTTCTGACACCAGTTATAGCTAGTCACCCGAACGGGGCTGTCACACCTGAATAGATCTATTTCATAACATTCGCGCTCACCCTTTAGGTAATTTATAGTTTAATTCGCTTAAACTAATCTGTAATAATTTGGGTAAAAGTAAAGTAATGTCCTTGTTTTCAAAAATGAAGTGAAACGAGCAATGTATTTCGTCCCAAAATAAGCAATTGAGTATGCAGACCAGTTTGTAAAACTTGAATTGTAAATGCACATGTAATAAATTCAAATCAATCACGTAAATGAATTTGGTAACAAGCATGTCCTCAAAAGTTGTAACGTATATGTAAAACAAGTAAAACGTGGGGCTATAAACTCACCTTGTGTGAATGAATAATCCAAGTATAACAGAAAATGCATCACGGTAATGACCGAATGCAACATAATAAATATAGGTCGTAATAAGTACTAAGCACCTTTGATTAACTAAATGCCATTATACAAATTCTTATATAAGCTACATCACCATTAATTGCGTTATGAAATCATATTTTTAATGTCTAAACCACGTGCGAACGATAAATATCTATTAGTAATAACTGCGTAACTTTATCGTTTTAAGCCCGTTTCTTACGTTTCTTATGTTCACGTTCTCGTATTAAGACGACGTATCAAAATATTATATTTTCAATATTTGAGTCCCCTAGTGAATAGTTGTTTTTACTGTTCATATACTTTTATAAAATTATTCGTCGTAAACCTGTAAATGACGTATTTTATCCGTTTTAGCTCCTATTTTAGCGATTCTATCGAGCACGTCTTCGTAACTGAAAGTTATATCAAAATATAATATTTTAAAAAAATAAGTATCTGAGATGAATAATGATTTTTACTGTTCATAGTTTATAAAAATATTTTTATAAACTTTAATTATCGTAAACTTGCAAAATTCATAACTCCTTCGTTATTGATCCAAAAAATTAGATTCTTAAAGTTTTGGAATCCTAAAAATATGTAAATCTAAGAAAAATATTCATTTTTTATATATTCAGAAGCAAACATAAAGAGTTTTTATAATTTTCTTTTATAAACTGTTTTTGTCAGCGTAACTTTGGTAAATACGTATCTCCTTCGTTATAATCGGTTTTTTCGAGTTTATACCCTTGTGGAACTCCGCATGAGATGTAGTATTTTATAAAAAATATAAAATGGATGCCTTAAAATTCGAATTCTAACAACCCACTTTTATCAATTTCTCAAAATGTGTTTAAAAGTTGTTTTTATAACTTTTTAGTTTAACCACTTTGTTACAAGTCCATTACAACTCTTAATATCACATGTCTTACACACCTAGGGTCCTTAGTCCATGATTAGTCCAAAGATTGTCCATTGTCCAAGAATCACAAGATCCAAATGTGTACACACTTATTTATCCATGAACTTTCATAAGTATACTTTTTAGTTAACTTGTTTACATATACTTTTTATACATAACCAACACTTGTACATTGCTTATACTTCCATTATAACATGATATGAACATTCATACAACATATATAAAAGTTTACCAAAATCATAAACAAGTGTAAAAATCTATTTTTACAAGTAAATAAGTTCCTAGATGGTGATTAACTACATAGCTATTATATACACATAAAATCATGAATGTAAAGAGATTAACGTTTTTAGGTAACCTTAATATGAAGTGTGGTAATGGACAAAGTGATCTAAACCCTTGTTTAGCAACCAAACCCTAACTTGCAAGACTTGAAAACCCTAAAAACCAATGAAACCCTAATCTTGCTTTTCTTGCTTCATTACTTGTAAACCTTTAACCAACCCTTCAAAACACCTTTGGTTATCTTAGATATCATGTAGGAATGTGTGTAAGTATTGTAAATAAAATTTTGTATGGATTTGGTGTGTGCTTGGTTTGAGCCGTGGGTTGTGAGGGACAAAGGAGAGAGTTTTTGTGTTTTTCACCTTAAGAAAATGAGTATGTATGTGTGTTCTATACTAGTGCAAGACTTATATGACCATAGGACTAGTCAAAGATGCATGTAAGAAGTCTTGGGACAATGGGAGTAAAACATGGAAGTCTTGGTAAAAAACAATGGGAAGTATGGCTAGGTTTAATGGCAAGTGATGTACAAAAGACCAAGTTGAGATTTTTGTGATATTTCTTGATGTGTATACACCAAATCCAGTTTATGCATGTATATATGTAAGATATTTTGTTATTTTTAGGTATTGGGTATAAATGTGGGTATTTGTTGAAGCGTAGAAAAGTTTTGGTGGTTCCGGGAATGCCTAAACGTATTTTATCGCGAAACGTAAACACTTTACGCAACCAATAAAAATAAAATGAACAAAATTAATAATTATCCTCAAAATAAATACTTAACACTTGCTTGATGTAAATATTTAATTGTTTGATTCCTGTTTACATTGAACGATAATTTTTAGCTTACGCAATTTAACTTAACGATTACGATTTAAAAGCAAACGCGTATAATACTAAAAATACACAGTGAATTTATTGACGTCATAAATGACCCTAAAACACGGGGTGTTATATGTTGGATAAAAGATTCATAAAGTGTGTATGACCATTGTAACCTATACAATAGTCACAAAAATGTAAGTACAAATAATGAAATCAAAGATTTATAAAGTGTGTGTGACCATTGTAACGCATACAATAGTCACGAAAATGTGATTACGACTACACTAAGTTCATAACACTGAGACTCCGACTTGTATGTATGCTAATCTTTTCAGGCAATGTAAGTGTTCCTATGAATGTAGTTTAATGTTTCGACATGGTATAAGTCTGTTAGTTCAATCCGTCGAACTAGTGAGCGCTACTCACCCGAACGAGGATGTCAATCCCAAATAGATCTATTTTATAACATTCGCGCTTACCCACCATAATTAACAGTTCATACCACTTAAGTTAATCCGTAATCATTTGTATGAAAGTAAAGTTGTTGCATCCATAAGTGACAACAATTAATGCATCCTGCCGCGAGATATGTAAATGAGTAGTAACGAGTTTGTAAATGAGTTTGTAAATGAGCTTGTAAATAAGTTATGCAATCAAGTATGTAAATGAGTTTGTAAATGCGCCTGTATTCTCCCCCAAAAATAATTCAAAAGAAGTAAAATAGGGGCCATGAAACTCACCTGAAGTGAAATGTGTTGACTCTAGGAAATTAAATAAGTGAAACGTCACGTGTGATCCGAATGCAACCTAATTAAGTTATTGGTTGCATGAATATAGTGTATTTGAAATAAATACAACAATATAAATTATAGAGTTATATCACCACCTAAGAGTTTTTGTTTAATCTATAAGTCGAAACAATGTTTACGTTACATTTGTTATTTGATATCCAAGTATATGTCTTAGTAATATTTTCTAATAGTTAGTAAATTAAGTTTAGTCATTTTGCTTGATTTAGTATTTTTATCATCTATATAATGATAATATATATAGTTCAAGTGCTTTATAAAATAATATTTATAAAGTTTTAAACCGCGTATAAATATTACATAAGTAATGCTAAAATACTTCCTAAGATTTTTATAGTTCAAACGAACCGACACTATTTATGTCAGGAAGATAGTGCAGAAATTTTATATAAAAGTTTACTAACTTTCGTGATGTCTAGTTCATAATTTATACACTTATGAGCTATGAAAACATGATATTTATAGTAAATCGTCATTCCGAATAAGTTTGTAGTTTACACTTTAGCCGAATCGAACCAGAAAGCCCTCAAAAACACCGATTTTTAAGTTCACAGTTTTCTCGCAGTTGCTCATAGTTTTATAAAAGCTGTGAGAAATTATATTGTTTTTGAAATCTTTAAAAATTCATAACTTTCTCGTTTTAAATCCATTTTTCGAGTTCTTTATATGTACGAAATCGTGTCGAGATGATCTATCAAAATCTTATAATTATAAACTGTATAAAATTCCAAGCAGGAATAATAAATATAACTGTTTTAGTTAAAAAACAATTTTATATAAATTTAATTACCGAAATCTCGTAAAATTCATATCTCCTTCGTTATACCTCCGTTTTTCAAATTTCTTATATATTCGGAATCGACTTGAAATGTACTTGAACAAAAGCGAGGAGGCAAAGCCGCTTTACCGAATTGTAGAGGTGAAGGAACGAGAACTTCCCCCGAATCGACAAAAAGATTTCGAGCACGTCTGGTCAAAGTATATCTTGTCTTTACCACGAGCCATTTTCCGGCTAACAAGAATTTCAGTTTTGCACATATCCGCGGGTTCTTCCATTTTATTTCTTCCTCATAGACGAAAGAAGTCAGGTGATATACTATATTTATCTGCTTATTGAAACTCCTTCTAATGACCTATGCATTCTGTTATCATTTCCAGTTGTTCGATCCATTATGATTTGGTATATAAATTGCATTGAAAATCATGCTAATCCAGAAAATACAAACTGTCCAAATAAATAAGTTATCAAAATTGTTTTTATAAATTTTAGTAATTAATTATTATAAGTCCTCTAAAATTACAAATACAACGTCTTTAGTATATTTTAAGTCCTATAATTCATGTCCAA
This sequence comes from Tanacetum coccineum, assembly GCA_026074375.1. Lineage (NCBI taxonomy): Eukaryota > Viridiplantae > Streptophyta > Magnoliopsida > Asterales > Asteraceae > Tanacetum > Tanacetum coccineum. The sequence goes on along the minus strand of BQNB010079345.1, from coordinate 7,661 downwards.
CATGTCCAAATAAAATGTCCAAAATAATTATTTATTTATAAACTATATAAATAAACTTTGTAATAATTAATCCACTATTAATTATATAAATTGTCCAATACTCGTAATATACCAAATAAAATATGTTTTTGTATTCTAACATATTTTAAACACCTTTTCACCATGAATATGTATTTTCTTGATTATGTATAAACTTGTTTTATTTTATAAACTTTATAAAATAATAACTAGATGGTGATTTAACAAGATAATAAATATGTATGTATAAGAATGAAATAATTATGAAAGTGTAGAGATGATATTAGACCTTGTATGAATGAAAGAAGAAGTGAACACAATCAACCCTAATTCTTCAACCCAAAATCCTTTATAAAACCCTAGCTTTGATTCTTTATACCCCTTGGTATACCTTAGATATCAATCCTAATCATACTTGTATGCTTGTAATCTTGATAAGATGAAAACTATGAATTATTGTGGGTGGTGATTTTAAGCCGTGAGCTAGGATGAGAAACAAAGAGATGGAAGTTTAATTTTTGCAAGTAATGAGAGTTTGTGAATGAGGTTTACATTATAACTCTATTTATACTAGAGGACTTCTTGAATACCACTAGCAAAACTATGGATCAAAATAAAAGGGGGCCGATTTACATGGTGGTTTCATGGGAAAGGATTAACTAGTAACTAGCTCTAAACATGGTTGATGTGAATGAAAGGCTTAAGCATGCTTGGTTTCCTAATGGTCATTGTTGACGTGAGTTGGGAGAGAAAGGGAGACAAAATTTGCCTTGAAATCCTATGGATAATACTATAGGTTTACATGTTGGTTATGAGATAGTGTAATTTAATTAAGGAAATGAGCACATGTGTTTCTAGAAGGAAATATGAATTTGTTTCTTGTATCTCTTAAGTAGGGATGGCAAGATTGGATTAAATGGGTAAAAGTGATATAATTTTTGGGTATTGAGTATAATGATGGGTATTTGTTGAAGTATAGATGGGTATTGGTGCTTCCATGCATGTATAAATGTAGTTTATTGCGAAACGTAAACGTTTTACGTAACGTATAAAAATAAAATGTGAAAACTTAAAAATTATCTTCGTAATAATTATATAACACTTGCTTGAAGTAAACTTTTATTTTTTTAATGTTGGTTTACGTTGATCGTTTATTTTTAGTCTACGCGATTTAACTAATCGGTGAAAATTTTAGTAAACGCGTAATAGTTTAAAATAAATGGTTGAGTATTTATTGACGTAAAATGATGTGAAAATTTGAATTGTTACAGTACTTAATTCATTCATACTACAGGTTCAGAATAATTACGGCATTAGAATGGAAAGATGCGAGAAATGGCAAAAAATAGTACCGATACTAATATATTTAGTAGAGGTACTAAATTCAAAAGGAATGGTACAAAAATTATCAAGAAAGCAACTCAAGGCTAAATGAAGAATAGTACCACTACTAAATTATTTAGTAGAGGTACTATATTTACAAAAGGGAGAAACACATGAAAGAAGAGAGTTACGGCGTAAGTGAGTCGTCAGACTTACGCCATAACCAATCACTATTTGGCGGTTGACTACAAGCTTAAGATAAATTACGGTGTAATTAACCCGTAAGGGTTACGCTGTAACTTTCAATGTGATGAGGAAGTATTGTGCTGATGTCAAGACTACGGCGTAACTAGAGTGTTTGAGTTACTTTGTAACCAGTGAAGAAAAATAATTCCATAGTGCAAGAAGAAAGTTATGGCGTAACTAGAGCATTGGAGTTATGGCGTATTAAGTCTCTGGGACGCCAAATTATACTAACTACAGGGACTAATGTTGCACAAATATTATCAAGTTTAATAAATATTCTAAAGATTGAAGTTATTACGTCAACAACGATGAGGGGCTGTTTGTGTACAAGTCTTAATCATCCTAATTACTATATAAACAAACCAAGGGATATGAGTTCGATTCATTCTTTCATTCGAACCTTTGTGTGGGTCGACGACAGAAAAGAAAAAGGGACGCAACAGTTCCGTATAGGGCAAACCCTTCGAGGTTTGCCATGGCATTAGACTAGAGGATCGGGAGTATTATTTTAGCATACTTTGTACATGATTCCTCGACTATTAAAGTTTAATTTCATTTGATTATTCCTTAATGGAGTAAATTGCATAAACCGTCCCTATGGTTTGCTAAGATTGCATAAATCCTCTCTGGTCTTCCATAAGTGCAGGCAGCCTCCTTCTGGCGAAACTTTTAGATGGTTTTGGTCCCTAGCTCTAACGGTGGTTAGTGTTTGTCCGTTAGTTGATAAAATGCCAATGGCAGTTTTGTCTTTTTGCGTTGTGGTCCCAATCTTGGCAAACCACAAGGACGGTTTATGCAATTTACTCTTTTTAAAATTTTTACACGTTTTTATACATACATTTTTATACACGTTTTTATACATACTTTTTGACACACGTTTTTATACTCTTTTATGCACGTTTTTATACACGTTTTTTCACATATTTTTATATACGTTTTTATACACGTTTTTATACACACATTTTTATACACACGTTTTTATATACGTTTTTACACGTTTTTATGCACACATTTTTACACACGTTTTTATATACACATTTTTATACACACGTTTTTATACACATGTTTTATACATGTTTTTACAAACGTTTTTATACATACGTTTTTATACACACGTTTTTATGCACACCTTTTCATACACACATTTTTATACACGTTTTTATACATGTTTTATAAACGTTTTTATACACATATTTATATACACGTGTTTATATACTTTTTACACACATTTTTATACATGTTCTTATGCACTTTTTTATGCACGTTTTTATACATATTTTTATTCACACGTTTTTATGCACACATTGTTTACACGTTTTATGCACACGCGTTTTTATACACACGTGTGTGTAAAACATGTATATAAAAACGTGCATAAAAACATGTATATAAATGTGTGTAAAAATATGTGTAAAAACGTGTATAAAAATGTGTGTATAAAACGTGTATAAAAATGTGTGTATAAAACGTGTATAAAAATGTGTGTATTAAAACGTGTATAAAGATTTATGTATAAAAATGTGTGTATTAAAACGTTTGTAAAAACGTGTATAAAAACGTTGGTAAAATGTGTATAAATACGTGTGTATAAAAATGTGTGCATAAAAACGTGTATAAAAACGTTTGTAAAAACATGTATAAAACGTGTATAAAAATGTGTGTATAAAAATGTGTGCAAAAAACGTGTATATAAAAATGTGTGTATAAAAACGTATGTATAAAAACGTATAAATAAAAACGTGTATAAAAACATGCATAAAAGTGTGTGTAAAAACGTGTATAAAAAAGTGTGTATAAAAACGTGTGTAAAATGTATATAAATTTTAAAAAGAGTAAATTGTAGAAACCGTCCCTTTTGGTTTGCCAAGATTGAGACCACAACACAAAAAGACAAAATTGCCCTTGGCATTTTATCAACTAACTAACAAACACTAACTACCGTTAGAGACAGGGACCAAAACGATCCAAAAGTTTCGCCATAGGGAGGCTGTTTGCACTTATGGAAGACCAGGGAGGATTTATGAAATCTTGGCAAATCATAGGGACGGTTTTTGCAATTTACTCGTCCTTAATGTGCAAATATGTTTGTATTGTGTTTTTATGTCTTACAGGTACAAAGGATTTGAAAACAAAGGAAAAAGCGGTAATTTTCGGTGTCTTTCGACGACGTTTTCATTGTTTTTGAGATTCAAACGAACCAGTAAAATTACTATGGATCATTGGAAAGAGGCACGAAATACGAGGTTCCAACGGTACGGAATTTTCTATCTTGACCGTTTTTATTTTGACCTTTTATGCCATTTTGAACCCTTTTATATTAAATAAACTGAGCTGGGCCTAAATAGGGGTTAAATATAATTTGTCTAAGTAGTAAATACGAAACCCTGCCCTAGCGCAGTTGGTTTCGTTTGATATGTTAAATCCATATCCTCAAGGTCTCACGTTCAAGTCCTGCATGAGGGTTTATCCCCTCAGCCACGTCAGCTGCCACGTGGCGCCACGTGGACGCAACGTGGCAATGTTGGACCGACCCATTGTTGTGTTGACCGACTGTCACCTCCGTTGACTAGAGGTCAACCACCCGTTGACCGGTGTTGACCGGTCTGCGTCCGGTGGTACGGAGGGGTAGTTGGCCGGTGGTCGACGAGGTTTCACGGTGGTTTGCCACGTTGATCGGTGGCTCCGGCGGTGGCTCTAGTGACGTACCAGAACATTCGTCTTGCTACGATGTCATCCACTCAGGTGGCAACAGTGGGCCATCTAATGTTGTCAGAGGTTTGGCAGTGTTTCAGAAAAAGGTTTAGTACGAGGATCAGAAAAAGGTTCTGTACGAGGGTCAGAAAAGGTATCAGTACCAGGTGATGATCCCGAAGGCTCTAGAAGGTGACGTGGCAGATGTGTATCAATGGTAAAAAAGGAGCATAATGTAGCTTGTCAAGAATTGCAGTGTGATCCATGCCAAGGATTGGGGGGCTATGGTTGGCTACTGATTGGATGTTATTGATAGAAAAGGCCCCGGGGCATACAATGATTAGGCGAAAAACATTTTAGATAGCTGGTAAAATATGCGTGAAGAGGAAATGACCTAAATGCCCCTAGATCTGGAAGTGTGATTGGTTGATCACCTGAAAAGACGAATTTGCCCCTCACCCTATTTGGGTTATATATACCAGACATGTAGTGCTTTGTGAGATGGTTAGATTTTAGGATTTATTTTACACATAGTAGTTGTAGTGTAGTGTAGTTTAGGAGTAGGAGTAGTATAGTTTAGCTTATTTGGGGATTATTGTAAACTTTATTGAAGCTTATTAGATCTAGCTTATTGTTACTCTTTAGCTTATTAATGAAGAAGTTTATTTCAAAGGTTGGTGTTTTGATAGAGAGAGCTTATTATTTTACATTGTTAGTCGTTCTTGTCTTTTTCTTATTTATTTTTAGCTTATTTCTAAATATGCTCATGCTTATAGCTTATTTTTGGATTCGATCTCTTAAGTTTAAATTCTAAGAAGATACTTCCATAGCTTATTTTATAGTGTTTTCGATTTAAAGCTTTTCGAGTTAGCTTATTCTAGCTTATTTTCGATTGCTTATTTTTTAGCTTAATGTTTTTATCTTATTTTTCCAAAACCTTTTAATTTAGTTTTTTTTAGTTTCATTGAAATAGTTTAATCATTTAGATCTACTAGCTTTAGCTTTTCCATTTCAAAATACTTAATATTTTGGAATTAAAGCTTTTAGCTTATAGCATATTTGTCTTAACCTTTGCTTGTATTATTTGTTGATGAAAACTCATTTCTAACCTCTTATGGCGTGGAGCTTAAGGGTCTTTTAAGCTTATTTCTTAGATAAAGTTTTAAGCTTTTTAAGTGTTTATCTAGCTAATTAGTGAATAAAGTTCATACCTTTACTAGCTAATTAGTTATTTAGATATTAATTAAGTTTTAAGCGTTAGATTTTAAATAAGTTTATTAGATCGGGTGGTTTTTAATTCGATTCGGTTCATCATACAGGTTCTATCCACTTTCTTTTTTTCATTTTAGTTGTTTAGATTTATTTAGCTTTTGATGGATTATGTTTGTCTTATTTGTTGATTAATATTGCTTTGTGAGTTAGATTTTATATATGTTTGTTAAGTGATAATTGTTAGTGAATTTCGTGTGATTAATAAAAAGGAAAAATACTGTTAGTGATTTTTATTTTTTATATTACTTAGATTATTGTTTTGGTTATTCAAGCGGGCAAAAGCCGTAAGAAATATTAGTCATTAATTTAGTAATCGATATCTTTATAAAAGTTGTTTTCAATATAAGCCAACGTTGTGAGAAGATAATTTGTTAGAAAGATATTGATTCATTGATAAGGACCTTAATTGATATTTAATTCACACTAAAGATCTTATCAGTTTCTTTTGCCTAGCATATCTTTTTATTATATCCTTTACGTTTATTAGCTTGCTTATTGTCATCTAGTGTTTGTATCTAGTTTGTATTTTATTATATTTTTAGTTTAAAAAACAAAACCAACATATTTGCCATTCAAGCATCAAACGAAACATTCTCGGTGAATTTCAAATTCATCTCTCGTTGGGACACGACATCCGGAGGATCGAATATTACTTTTCCTAAAGTAATTTTTATCCAACGTGATAACTTATATTATATTACTCGACCAGTCTATCGGGACGAATCTAAACACTTACTTTATGTTATAAGTCTTTTAACAATTAACAGACTTATTGTTTATTAATTTACAATAAACATAAACATATTTAACTAAAGTAATTCTGAATACCAACTCTTGGCTTCAGTAGTAATTTCAAGTTAATCAAAAGATTACTTCATTATTTGGGACATTACAAGAGCACATAAACCTTTTACTTGAAGTAGTCTATAGTCTATAAATTAAGATTACTTTATTATTTTGGACATTCCAAAAACACATAAACATTTTACTTAAGTAGTCTTTAATTCATATCTCGACATATTGTTTCTTACCTTACGGTCAAGAGAACCTTTAATCATATTGTTATTGTCATTTGTTGTACCTTGTACACAATAAAGATTTCTCCTACTTGTGCATGGCACAACATCATACATGTAGTCAAACAATACGCCATTCGTTTGTTTATATGGACAATATGATAGTGTCACAGATATTAGCGTTACAAATAGATATAGAACCACTTTGTTTAAGAAATAGTGCACGACTATCCTTAGAACCATGAGTGTGTATAGTTGGAAAACTATATATTATCTCAAGACAAGCGAGAAATAATCTAGGTTACTATCAAGATAATAAACCTTGTAGCTCCCACTGAATTAGACAACATTACATTAATGTCTTGTTCAGAAATAAATCACGATACTCCCACTGGATTTGACAACATTGCAAGTGTTCCATAACCAGTGAAAACAAATAGTGATCTATTTATTTTCCAACTTTCTTTGAAATCTTAATTAGTAGCAATGTACTTGGATTTCAAAAGTTCTACTATGTAAATGAGGGACTATCCATCAATGCTATTTATTAACTTGAAAATTAGGCATGCAATTTCCTCCTTAATTTTGATTAAGACAAACAACTAGATACATTATCCTAGTTTGCCTTTACCACTTTTACTGTAGTATTGGTATTTCCTAATCAAGAACTCATAAAGCATCTTACATTAAGATGTTATCATTTGATAGCTTTAAGAACATATTCTCTAGTTATCTATATGTCTTATATGTTTCAAAGTATTCACCACCGAATAATGGTGATGAAATCTAAATGAAAATATAAGTTATGCAATCTACTTAACATTTAATTTTGCTATGAGTTTGATTACATTAAGACAATTTCTATGTTCCTATTATAACTTTTCGGAGCAAGAAAGATGATAGGAATGAGTCTCCTTGTTCCTTACAAGGAAAGGAGTCTCGGTTTCACTTCTTCAAGAAAGAAACAAACCCTTGTTTACGGTTTATCATTGCATTAATACTGTTAATAGAATCCCAAAATTCAATTTTAGTATTTTCGATAATGTTCCTTATAGAAAATTAACTACCCATGTTTAAACTTTTTAAACAATTAAT
>BQNB010079344.1:17362-30271 GCA_026074375.1 Tanacetum coccineum | reverse complement strand
GCTTACTTGATTAAAACATGAATTAAAGAGAGTACAATAGGGTTTTGAGGCCCTAAAATCATCCCTAGTAGCTGCTAAACAAAGTAGGGTTCGTCCCTTTCTTTTACTCTAAAATTACACACTTAAAACCCTAAAAACATATTTGTATATATAGGAAAATCGTTGTGAAGGTGTCACATTTTAATCATGATGCCATCATGAAAGAGAGTATTCTAGATAATGGGTTGGGTTGTGCATTTTGATGTCGTCTTGATATCTTATGACGTCGTCATGGTGTGGGTTGTGACGGCGTCGTGTATAATCTGTAACGCTGTCTCCAGCCGCTGGGAACATAATCTTGAGAGATGTTGGTGTAGGTCCGTAGTCTTGTCCGTTTCTTCTCTAAATGAGCCCAAGTCACCTGTATTTCCTGCGAATGCCTTCCAAATGCTAAATACATGAAAAGGAACGATTAAGTACCTATTTTGGGCATAAATGCACGATTTAGGGGGTTAAATGTAACACCCTGATAATTCACATAGCAACGGAAGCTAAATTGAGGGTATTACTTCATGAATCAACAGTCATAATCATAGAAAATGACTTAAAAGAGACGTTTTGGAAAATTTAGTTATCATTCAATAACATATCAGAGTTTTACAAAAGGAGGTCAAAAATACATTTAAAACATAAAGGTTGAATGATAACAAGTTTGGACGTCTTCAAGTACATTCCAATCCGTGCCTTAGATTGGCTTAATTACTTGAGATAAACATGCTAAAAGAATCAACACAAAGGTTGAGTGAAATTCACAGGTTTGCAATATAATGGTTGAATACAAGTTTATGTAATAGGTAATAATTGCAACGAATACAATTATCATAGAAAACAATATTATTGCTCAAAGCTCATGACACCAAAACATTAACATGAAAGTCATATCAATGACATTTAAGGAACGAATGTCCTTCTGGAAAGGTAATTTGCCAAATTACCCATTATTCTCAAATATAGTGCGCTTGGTTACCTCACTGGTAAACACAAACGGGATTTGTCAATCCCGATAGATATATCCACAATATTCGCGTTCACACACAAGTGATTAATAATTCATGATATAAAGAATATTGGCAATGAAGGTAACTTAGGCAATAATATATCAGGATATCATATAGTTGGAAAATACTTGTATTCATGGTTTATACCATGTATCTCCCCACGGGGTTTGGAAAAACATATAAAGGTGGGACTATGAACCCACCTTAACAGGGAAATCTGATTGACGTCAAAAGTGACTCAAATGGAAATAAACGGCTTCGTCATGCAACCTGGGGTAATATGTCAAGTTTTAGTTTTATATTTCAAAACTTTATTTCATAAAGTTTAACGTAAATATTAATTTGGTTTATTAACTTGTGAAAATATCGTATCACTGTTTGGGCTATCATAATCCAGAGGTCATGTAGTAAACGTTTGAGGAGCTAGGACACTTTAAATCGTAAATCCAGCAACTCGTCAAAACGTCTACCCAAATGAAAGCCCCTCACATGAAATTCCCTAGTAAAGTGATACGTTATAGTTTAAATGGTAAGATTTTATCTTTTTAAGTTTCTTCAAAAGCTAGTATATGATAAATTATGTTTAATATATAACATAATTATTTTTATATGTTTTGATTGATGAATGTGTCGGGTTTTTAATAATATCGAATCTTATAATGGTTAAATATATTTAATATAAAAATATTACATTTTATACCCTTAAGAATTCGAAAATGGCAATATATACCCTTGGTATGAAATATTTTACAATTTAACCCTTTATATAATTTTATATATTTTAACCTTATTTTAGAAAGTTGCAAACAGGTCCTTGTGGTTTAAATTTAGGTTGAATTACATTTTTGGGCCCCAAAAGTTTATATGTTTCAAATGTTACAATATATAACCCCTCATTCATAATATAATTTCGTTTTAGGCCAATGTGTTATAAGTCATTTTTTAATTTGAAATCGATTTGCAAATTTTAGCTTATTACTATAATCTAAAATAAGTTGATTATAAGCTTAATGCTTATGAAATGAGCGTATGAGCTCGAAAACTCAAAAAGGTGCAGTGGGTTTAGGAAAGACCAAACGAATGGCTTAGGTTTATGGGCTTAGTTTATTTATCATGAAAGAAGGTAAGAAGAGCGTATTAAAGAAGAATAAGCTAAGCTAGCTCATTTAAGGGTTCGCGTTGATTAGGGTTGCAAAATGGTCGATTAGGGCATGATTTGGGGGTTTAGGAAGTTCCAAAATGGGGTTGAGCTGTAAAAATGGCTAAAACAAAGCGTATAAATGATGTGAAAACGTATCATAGCTTATTGAAACAATTTAATGACTTACATGGATCTTGTGAAATGGTTCGAAATGGTTAATATAGGTCGAGTTACTTAGGGAATTATCAAGACTCGTCTTCCGCTCAGTCCTTGTTTCAAAATAGTCTTTAGAAGGAGACCTTGCCGTACCCTTCCTTACTTGCTAAGACCGGGATGTTGATGTGATATGCTTAAATGTGAATTAAGGAAGCATGCATGTAGGCATGTATTATATGGCCAAGACTTAGAGTGGTGGCCAAGTTGTAGCAAATATATTCAAGGCGACTAGTTAAGCGATGATGTTTTCTTAGAAAGGGTTTTGAAGGGTGGTGAGGGTTCGAAATCACTAAGGAGGTACGAAAGGGGTGGTGAGTTCGTATGGGTGGAAATGGGGAGGGGTGACTAGGGATTGTAACTTGGGGGTACAAGGGTGTGACAAGGGGTGGTGCTTCATGTGGGGGGTGTTTGCTAGGTTAAGTTTAGTTTTAAAATTAGTTAAGTGGTATCGAGGTTTGCCAGGTTTTGGTTATTGTTTTTGTTTTTTCCTAGTGTTTGGAGGGAAATAAAGGGAAAATTAAGTCAAATGTGTCTAGAGAAGTTTAACGGGTGCTAAAAAGGGTGGTTACGAAAAAAAAGTCCATAGAAATATTGGTAGGAAATGGGCTTTACGTTTAATTCGTGCTTTGTCAGTGGTACCTAAGCGTAATGTGTAGTACTAGGGTGTTTAAGAAAAATAATTTAAAATTATGCATTGGTAACTTGTACATAAGCCTTATAAGTTTGTAAATTTAAATCATATGGAAACTTACATGTAGTTGGGGTTTTGATATAAACGTTAACGTATAATGTTCGTTTTATAATAACGTTATGGATGGTACGTTAAATAGATAACATATGTGGTTAAAATGGAGATTATACAATTGCTTGACCTAGTAGATGTTTTACTTGATGAAATGTAGATGGGAGTAGCAGTGTAGTTGCGGTGAGGCTCGGTACTTTGGGAAATGTAAGTTACGTTACATAATGATATGAATAGACAAAAACATTTCCGTGAACTGGTTATCTTACTGATACATGAGATGTACAAAATTACATTGAGGAAAATTGTGGGTTGTTAGATTTGTAAAATCCCGTGAAGTATTTAATTATTTTCTTGGTTTTATCAAGAATTGTAAAATCCCGTGTAATCTTAAGTCTCATTCACTTAAAACAAAAACAATTTAACACAACAACCTCTAATCACTAAACGATCAAAAAGTTATATTTTCTCATTCAATCAATCAATTCAAAATGACAACATTAGCAGAGTTTATGATCATTGTTGGTGCCGACAACCGTCTTCCCATGTTGGAAAAATCCTTGTATGACTCGTGGACGAGTCGTATGGAACTATACATAGAGAATCGGGAGAACGGGAGAATGATTCTTAACTCGCTTCAAAATGGTCCACTTGTTTGGCCAACTGTTGTTGAAGATGATTGCACTACTAGGACAAAGAAGTGTGAAGAACTTTCTGTTGCAGAGAAACTCCAAGCTGATTGTGATCTTAAAGCTACAAACATCTTTCTTCAAGGTCTTCCACCAGATGTGTATGCCATTGTAAATCATTACAAAGTTGCCAAAGAGATATGGGATAGAGTTAAGCTTCTTATGCAAGGCACGGAATTGTCATTACAAGAGAAGGAATGTAAATTGTATGACGAGTTTGATAAGTTTTCATTTGTGAATGGTGAAACACTGTATCAGTACAACTAGAGATTTGCTCAACTAATCAATAACATGAACATTATCGATATGTCAATGAGACCAGTCCAAGTGAATACAAAGTTTCTAAACAGTCTACCACCAGAATGGAGCAAGTTTGTGACAGACGTAAAGTTGGCTAGAGATTTGCATACTACAAACTATGATCAATTGTACTCGTATCTTGAACAACATGAGGCACATGCAAATGAAACTCGATTGATGCGTGAACGATACCAAGATTCTCTTGCATTTGTTGCTAACTACAATCCATCACCGTCTCAACTTAACAACTATCACTCTCAATACAATTACACTCAATTTCCTCAACAAACACATATCATGATTCCACAAGTTCACTATCCTCAATCATACTCACTAATGTATCTACCACATCATCTATCATAACCACAAATTAGTCATTCATCCGTTCCATCATCACAACAATATCAATCTCATCAAACCTTATATGTTCCACCAATTGCTTACAACGCACCTCAATCTTCAACACAACCATTGACCGAGTTCCCTCAAATAGACTCATGTCTTGTTGTTCCTGTGTTTATTCAAGGTGTAATAGTGTGTGTGATTAGAGAGAAAATTTCTTAACTTGCCTTTTGATTAAAAATGAAATTGTTACACTTAACCTTGGCATAAATACTATTTATACCCCTTGGTTAACTATCCTTATTGGACTTTCCTAACTTAACACTTTTAGTCCATGTACTTATTAAAGTACTTACCAGTAGGTCATTTCTCTATTTCTAACATTCTCCCCTTAAATGATCTACTTGGGAACTATCCTTGTTGTGTTTTTTATGACGACTTCTTCTTTATGCTTGAACACTTTATTCTGAAGTAGTCAGTCATTTTCTTTTTCTTTGAAGCTCGAAAACGCTGAGAATTCTTTATGAAAGTTAAGGACGACCTTGTATCAAATCTCTCCCGATATAATTTTCTTCCCTTATATAATAGGATATATATCTTTATCTCTAAAGGTATCAACTCAACTCTTGAAATCAAATCAACATTCTCAAAAGCTAACTTGATCTTCTTTTGAGCAACTTAAATCTTTTAAAAAAATCTTGTATGAAATCTTTGTCTTCGAACTTGATCCTGAATGTAGATTTCAATCACATAATGTTGCTGACGAAAGATCTTGAAACACGATGATATTGATTGAGCATTTCTTTGTAAAAGACTTGAACACTTGACTTTTCACATGAATCTTCATACTCTTTAAGCTCCCCCTCAATCACATATCCATCTCTTGAATATTGAAGTAGTAAACTTTGATTGTCTAAAGACAATGTCGATATTCTTGAGAAGTAATTCCATGCAAATGTCGAACCGGCTATCTCGATCGATCTTTGAAGTTAATGAAACACTACAGCTTATTCAAAACACTTGATGAAGTAACCTCAATCTTGAATACGAATCTTATCTTCTTAATCAAACTACTTTTACCATAATGATTTCTTTGATTCAATTTCTTTGATTCGATTTCTTTGATTCAATTTCTTTTCGAGTATCTTGATTTGTCTTATATATTCTTGCTGATATCTTTTCCCATTTCATATACTTGAATTGACCTTACATTTTCTCCCCAAATATACTAATATCTTATCTCTCATATTAGGCCAATACTAAGCTTATAGTTTCTCCCCTCATGATGATTATGATCCATCGTGAGCATCATGACTATATAAGCTTCCAAATAAGCTCTGGGTGAAGAATATCCTTTAAAGTCCATGAAATTGAAATCAAAATCTTTTCTTTTCTCTATAAGAATCAAACATTCTCCACTTTATAAACAAAAATACTCCCTCAAAATAACCATAAGCTTCCTCAAACCAACAAACTTGTTGTATGTTGTAGAAGATGAAATAGAGAATTATCAGAGTAAGAACCATCTTTCACATTAACAATGAATTTCATACATCACTAGATCTTGTTGTTGTATGTTGTAGATGATGAAATGGAAATTTATCAGAGTAAGAACATCTTCCACAGTAAACCATGAAGTTCATAATCCACAAGATCATGCTTTGAAAATTTCAATGAAATATTGAAAAATATGATCAAATTCAATATCTTGATGATTAATGATGCGGAAATATGTCCATAAAATCTAATAACGCATTGCATCGGTGAACTTAGTGTTGTTTTCCCCTGGGAAACACATAACCACTAGATCACTTAGATTACTAGTTCGCACTTATTTGAATCATTTTTCAATCATTTTCAAATAGTGACCTACGTTCAGTGTTGGCATGATTTAACGTCGGTAGGATTTTCCATTCAATCATTGTGAATACCTATTGTGATAGTATCATCCAGAATGTTCCGGCAATGTCAACATAGACATGCCATGTCACAAAGACATATAATTATTGTACATAATTATTTATTTGATGTTTAATACAAACGTATTTTTTGTCTAAAGATTTTTTTATTTTGAATATAATTTGGCTCTAAACTCTTGTGACTTCTAGTAAGCAAGGCCTAGAGCGAATGTCCTTTATCAATACCAACATTCTCGGAATGAGAAAGTCGAAAGATTATGCCTTTAATCTCCGGTGAGAATGAACAAATACTATTTGAGACGGTATTTTAATGGCTAGGAAGGGTAGTGCTTTTGCTCACTGGGTCATGCTGTCGAACTTCAATATCAAAAATCAACGAAGGGAAATCTAACATATGAGTTGACCCGGTTTTTATCTAGTTTATGAGAAAACCACCCTTAATCTTTTCATAAAAGATCTTCACTTTTCAAATCTAACCTTTTAATTTTACTTACATTTGATTTCTTCTTCATTCATATTCTGGTCACTTTTGACAACTTATCTTTTTCGTTCATTCGTTTTCATTTAAAGCTTTATCATTAAGTCCTTTTGGCATTTGATGAAACATGTTGATTTACACCTCAAACTCCATCACCTAGACCTAACTTTCCTAAATTGGAAGGAAGACTCACGAGGTGATCAATTTCCGGTTTGAGAAGATCATATGGAGTATTTTGAGAGTAACTAAATTCACACCCCACACGGTGCAAATATTAAAAAAACATTCATAATCAACATACGCCAAGATAATTCCTTTAGAAAGAATTTCCGTGAAAACTATGATGAAAATCTGAAATCGTATCATGAGATTTTGATAATATCAAAAAAAATGTAGAACAATCACTCTGTCTGTTTTTGTATGCGGTGGCATTTATTTTCTTGCATACTTTTCTCTTTTTCGTTTCATGTGTTGTTCTTGCTTTTGAAGCACCTGACATATACTTTCATTTTTTTTAAGTATACGATTTCTCATTTCTCTCTGTCTATTTTTCTCTCACAAATCTCTCTTTCTTTTTTTCATCATTCTCACAAACATCATATGAAGAAGAAAATTTTGATCTTTAAAAGTTTTCAATCATTATAAAGACACTCCCCCTTAACATATGTCGAGAAACATTTTTAACATGAAGCTAAAAACAAAAAAATACAGATATGTGAAGGTGAAATATAAAATAATTTTCCATTTCTGTTTCTTTCTGAAAACCTTTCAACAACATATACGGACACTCCCTCTCGAAAAATACCATATTTTCATTAAAACCTTTATAAGGGAGTTCGTCTTTTAACTTTTGAGTCCTTTATTTCTTTAAACACTTTTAACAAAAAAATACATCGATTTGAAGACATTTTTTTTTAAAATTGAGTTTATCTTGAAAGTACCACATTTTAAAATTCGAATCGATTGTAACTCATCAACTTGAGATCATTGACTGTTTAAACAAATTGAATTTATCGTTTAAGTACCACATAAAGATTTTAAAAAATATGTATCAATGACTCAAGTTAAAGGAAGACTTCTCTTTCATTTGCAAAGATATATGCACTGTAAGCGTACATTTTATTTCTTTAAAACACGGGTTGTATCTGAATAATTACAAGCCATCAAATAAAGCTCGGGTTTCATACTGAATATGTATGAAAGCCATCAGTTTAAGTTCGGGTTTCGTATTGAGTTATACGAAAGCCATTATATTAAGCGCGAGTTTCATACTGAATATGTATGAAAGCCATTATATTAAGCGCGGGTTTCATACTGACATTGTATGAAAGCCATTATATTAAGCGCGGGCTTCATACTGACATTGTATGAAAGCCATTATAAAAACCAAAAATCTTTTTGTATTTTCTATAAAATTTGGTATAAAAGAAAATCTTTTTGTCTTTTTTGAAATTTTTAAAAAAGAAAAATCTTTTTGTATTTTCTAAAATTTTATAACAGAAAAAATCCTTTTTTCTATCAAGTTAAACAACTTTTGGTACCCACTTAAGCACATTGCTAACGGGTTTAACATATTTGGAGAACCAAATGTAAGTTGCGTCAATTTTATGCATAGAAGTTGAATTCCAAGGAGATTTGAAACCTGGTGTTTCATTTTGAAATAACGTTCTTGGAATCAACAGAGACTTAAAACTCTTCTCATTTGTCCATTTTGACTTATAAACATTGTTGTTTCATTAGGAGTTTTAAAGCTTCTCAAAGGTATGAACACTATTTTGAAACCCGATGTTTCATTCGATGTTTTAACCTTTGAGGAAGAAGAAGATTTCCATTTAGTGTTAAAACTCGGTGTTTTATTTTGAAAAATTATTTTCGAAATGAATGGAAACCTTACATCTTTCACCTTTTTCAAAACTGAATCATCTCGTTTACGCATTGAAAACATTTCATTCCTAGAATACTTGAACGGTTTGGAAATGTTTTCCTTACCTTTCCACATTTGTTTTGAACTTTCTTTTTTCACATGATTTTGAAAAGTAAATGTTTTGAATGAATGTTTTTTCTTCAAATACTTCCTATCTTTTTGCAAAGAATAAGTAGTAAATTGAGAAACCTTTTTCGAAATCAGTTTTGAAGGTTTACCCATGTAAATCTTTTCTGAAACATTCACTTTTGGAATTGATTTTGTGAAAACGTGAGAAACAACCTTTTTCTATTTTATTGAATCAAACAATCTTTTGTAATGCATTTTCAAATCATTGTTCTCTTTTTCAAATTTTTCATAAGAAGTTTCATATTTCTCTGTCAACACATTATATGATGTTCTCAAATCATTATTTTCTTTTTGCAACGAAGTGTAATTTTGAGATGCCAATTGTGATTTTAATAAAGCATTCTCTTTTTCAAGATTTGCAAAATACGTTTTAAATTTATCAGTTCTTTTTGAAAGCTCTGTTTTGACATCATCAAAATCTTTGACTCGTTGTGCTAAGACCTTTTCCATCTTTGAAATCTTATTCTCAAACACCTTTTTCTCATCATCAAAACGTTTCACTTTATCCCCCATTTCCTTTACAAGTTCCAAATTCTTAGTCTCAATTGTTGAACTTGTAGTGGAAATCTTTGAAACGTTTGATTCATATTCTTTCTCGATCGTTTCAACCATTTTCTCAAGAGAATTATCATGTTTTAAAAACTTAAACTTTGTTTCAAGTCTTTGTTTCAAAACATCATTGGAGGCCAACAAATCATTATACTCTTTTTGCACCGAAGAAGACACTTTTTCAAGAAATTCATTTTTAGCCAAAAACATTCGTTTGTCTTCTTCAAAAAGAATGATTTGTTGTTTCATCTCTTGATCTGAAATCTTAAGTTTCTCCAAAAGTTCTAAAATTTGAGATTTCATTTGATCAATATCTTTTAACAACACAGATTCTTTAGTCACGTACACTTTTTCAAGATTATTCAACTTAGATTCTCTAGATTTTAGATCTTGATTTTCAGTTTGCAAACTTTTTATTTCAACTTTTAAGCTCTCAATTTCTTTTAAAGCACAATATTTATCATCTGAAAATCGTACAACCAGTTCAGCAGTTTCTTTTAATTGTGTTTGCAAACTCAAAATCAAATCCTTTTCTGAGTTATCTTGTGTGTCATGAACTATTTCTGAATCAAACTCAGATGGTACCTCGTAAAATATCTCAGATTGTTCTTCCAACAATCGTATTTTCTTGCACTGAGCATTAATCAATTCATCTCTTTCTCTCACAGTCGCTTCTGCAAGTGCACGTGCCTTATATAGCTCTTCAACCGATAAATTCAAACTTTCATTTACACTCTTAAGTTCCTCAACTTGCACTTGAAGATTTTGACACATTGTACAAACAACGACTTTTGACTTTAAATGTTCATTTTCACTCTGAAGTTCTTTAACTTGCGCTCGAAGATTTTGAACCGTTGTAAAATCAACAATCTTTGACTTCAGATGTTCATTTTCAGAATCCTTTTTACGTAGACACTCTTTTAGCTCTGAAATTGTCGTTTGTTGAATCTTAACAGTGTTATTCAGCTCAGCTAATTGACCACTCATCGTGTCAAGTGAATCCTCTTGTTCTTTAATCTTTTTAGTATATTGTCTGTCATTGTCGTAAAGCGAAGAAAAAGTGATCATATATTTTTCGTTTTCTTTCTCAAGTTTTTCACACTTTGCTTTATATGATTCGAGACTCAACTTATCCCAACTACTCATATACATGATGAATGAATCCGATACACTCGATTAGTTAACTATAACACACCCAACTCGTTTCTAAATATCCCACAAAAAAATTCCAACGAATAACCCAATAAACGCGCACAATTAATCATAACAAACTAATATCTCGCAAACATTTTAAAAAAAACTAAAACTATTTAATTCTTAAAAAAAATCCGTAGACTAAAAAAAATATAATTAAAAATATCTAACACAAAATTTTAATAATATTTTTTTTATTATTATGAACAACACTACCACTAAAAAAATGTTTCTACTAAAAAATGTTCTACTTGTAAGCACTATTATAAAGTGCAAGGACTATTTGTGTCAAGATAGGAAAGTTTAGTCAACAATCTAATCATGGCATAAATAAGGATTAGATGTAACAATTTCATTTCAATCAAAAGGCAAGTTAGGTATTTCTCTCTCTAAACACACACACTAATTACACCTTATTTTACACACACTAGTCATCAATCAAGATCTTAATATTCAATAAAGACCACCATCCGTCTTGACATTGTCAAGCTCGTCGCCTCCATCTTCGTTCGCTTTCTTCTTCTTTATTATTATTATTATTATTATTATTATTATTTTCGCATACGAAACACACCGAAGATACGTCACCATTTTCTTTGGACAATGTCTAAAAGGAAACATCTCCATCGAAAAGGTTGCGTCTGAAGATAACATCGCCAGCATTCTTTCTTTACTCCTCAAGCGCGAATCGTTAAATTATCTTCGTCAAGGTTTAGGAATGATGGAACACATTCCATAAATCGTTTCTTTTTTTTTCTGTCTCGATTCGATTCTGTGTTCCATTCCGTGTCGTGACAACTTAAATGCTTCATCCGAAGTATTTTAAGCATTTTTAATTGGCGAAATGTGAATTAAAATGTCACTCCTTTTGAAAAATTCGTCAAAAATCAAGCCCTAAACATCCTTCCTGTTGGCGGTTCGGCGGCCCCCAGATCTATTTTGGCGGCCCTCAGATATGTCTGGGACCGCCGGAAGCAGGCTTGTTATAGCGTTCATTCTTTTCTGAATCCATAACCAAACACTTCCTCTCTTCTGCTACGAGCTGATATCTAATTTACACCCAAACCTATGCCTAACATCTCTCTAAAGATCAATAGGTCATCCTCATATCCTAATTCTCATAAGTATCATTGCTTATGGTGTCAATAGTCAAGTAAATTTCATAATGAAATGCGTCTCATTCTCAAACACAATCCTTACAATTGTCAAACTCATAAATTGATCCTCACTTCTCGTAAACCTCTTTTCTCACCTCGAATGGTCTTTTCACTTCTAAACGATTCCTCTCTTTCTTAATAGTCTTCTAACTTCTGGTAGTCGTGTCACTTCTAATAAGTCTTATCTTCTCTAACGTTTCCTCTCACGTCTAAACGTTTCTTCTCTTTTAATAGTCCTGTTACTATAAAAATTCCTCCTATATCTCTCTTAACTTAATTATTTCATCCGAAATATTTAAGTAATTTGCTATATGCAAATGTTACTCCTTCGCTAAACTTTTCACTTTCTAGAAAGTGAAGAACATCAAGAAGATATTCAATCTTTAAGTGTTATTGAGTCACCATACCGTGGAGTCTCTTATTATTCTTCCACCATGAAAGAACTACCACCTCATTTTACATACCCACCTTTGTTCCTCAACATTGTCAACCAACAAAACACCAAACAAACCTTTGAATTCCTAATCATCCACTTTTGTCTCGATAGGATCATATGCACATCAATTGTTAGTGCAAATGATATATCAATATTTTCTATCAACCTCTCGTCAACACGTTCCTTCATCCTTTCCTACTTTTTGGCTCTATGGAATCATTTTCATTCACATCCAAGAGCACATCGTCTCCATCCTCGTCTTATTTTCCTTTTTATTCTTTGAAAGTATATTTTGCCAAGATATTAAGTGCCATTCGTCTACTTTTAAAAAGTTCATTCTCATAATATTTTTGTGTCAATCAATAAACGAATCCAATTCTTGTTTATCAAAGTCGGTATAATCTTTCTCCGTAAACATACTTCTTGAGTCTTTTAATTATATCATTTAGATTGTTATTTTTTAAATAATGATTGCATGTGTCTAGCTTCTAACTTTCATTCAAAAGTGTCATCCTTTAGAATAATAAAACCTAGAAGTGCATGTCTAGTTCCCCGCTAATGTTTTGCTATATATATATGTGCACTTGTCTACTAACTTTTGTTTTGTAGCACAACAATATCTTGATTCCCCAAACAAGGGGGAGCATATACCGAGG